>JARVZY010010227.1:0-21351 GCA_030686995.1 Artemisia argyi | reverse complement strand
GGCTTTAGTTTATTACATAAGTATCCTTATCCAACAAGACTTTATCAATTACGGTCCAACAATTCCCCCCTAATTGTTTAAGTCTTGTTCTCCGAATCTTCATACTCCTGCTCTGGATTCTTCAACAATCTTTAATTCCTCAAGTCCTTAGACAATTTCTTCTTGGCCTTCTCCTCGCCTGAAATCCCGTCTCTTGGTTGATATTTGTGAAGCAATCCCTTCCAATAATCCATTGTTACCGGTCCATTGGTAAACAATTCTATTTCAAAACGTCTCATCTGGTTTCTTTGATTTCTAGGTGTGTGATCAAACCCGCCTCGCTGTTGAAAGTCAAATCTGTCTAGCAAATAATTGTCACGTCCGCTTCCTGCTAATGACACCTATTGTCCGCTTCACCACTATTGACAATCAAACCCGCTTCTCCGCTGTTGATCTTGATCAATCCCGCTGTTGTTTATCAATCCCGCTAATCCGCTGTTGATAATCAAACCACCCTAACCCAATCTCTAAAACCAATAATCTTCTTCTCTGAGATTCAAATTTTCCCTTGTTTTGTATTTCCCGTTTTTCTAAGTATACCCACTTGACAGAAAAACTATACAAAATTTGATTCTCTCTTATCCTTCTTACCCAGTTTCCAATTACCAACCAAAATACCCAACCGGTATTATTCTTCTTTTGTTCAATCTCACAACCCGACAAACAGATTTCCCTTCATCTCTATTCCTGGTTCCAATCGAAAACAGCAATATTCCCTTGGTGTCAACTTTCTGTTCTTCGTTCCCCTGTTTCGAAATCGAAAAAACTCGATGTCTTCCTCTTGATCAATATGATCAAAACGAATCAAATTCTTGTAATCTTTGATCCCTTGTTTCTGATGTCGCTTCCCAGGTTTGAACCTTTGGCTCTTGATACCACTGTAGAATCGTTGTTTGCACAGGTTTTACTTGTGACTTCCAGGATCGATTCAACAATAAGATTGACAAAAATATGATTCTAATATTACTAACAACATAAACTGTTACATTGTATTGACACACTTTAAAACATTACATTATGACTCCTATATATAGTTTTCCAACCGGTACGATGTGAACCATCGTGACCCTTCGGTTTGTACCCGAATTCTATAACTAACTAATAACTACCAATAACCGCTAAACGGTTATTAACTATCTACTTAACATGTTCAGCCCCTTGGCTTTAGTTTATTACATAAGTATCCTTATCCAACAAGACTTTATCAATTACGGTCCAACAATTCCCCCCTAATTGTTTAAGTCTTGTTCTCCGAATCTTCATACTCGTGCTCTGGATTCTTCAACAATCTTTAATTCCTCAAGTCCTTAGACAATTTCTTCTTGGCCTTCTCCTCGCCTGAAATCCCGTCTCTTGGTTGATATTTGTGAAGCAATCCCTTCCAATAATCCATTGTTACCGGTCCATCGGTAAACAATTCTATTTCAAAACGTCTCATCTGGTTTCTTTGATTTCTAGGTGTGTGATCAAACCCGCCTCGCTGTTGAAAGTCAAATCTGTCTAGCAAATAATTGTCACGTCCGCTTCCTGCTAATGACACCTATTGTCCGCTTCACCACTATTGACAATCAAACCCGCTTCTCCGCTGTTGATCTTGATCAATCCCGCTGTTGTTTATCAATCCCGCTAATCCGCTGTTGATAATCAAACCACCCTAACCCAATCTCTAAAACCAATAATCTTCTTCTCTGAGATTCAAATTTTCCCTTGTTTTGTATTTCCCGTTTTTCTAAGTATACCCACTTGACAGAAAAACTATACAAAATTTGATTCTCTCTTATCCTTCTTACCCAGTTTCCAATTATCAACCAAAATACCCAACCGGTATTATTCTTCTTTTGTTCAATCTCACAACCCGACAAACAGATTTCCCTTCATCTCTATTCCTGGTTCCAATCGAAAACAGCAATATTCCCTTGGTGTCAACTTTCTGTTCTTCGTTCCCCTGTTTCGAAATCGAAAAAACTCGATGTCTTCCTCTTGATCAATATGATCAAAACGAATCAAATTCTTGTAATCTTTGATCCCTTGTTTCTGATGTCGCTTCCCAGGTTTGAACCTTTGGCTCTTGATACCACTGTAGAATCGTTGTTTGCACAGGTTTTACTTGTGACTTCCAGGATCGATTCAACAATAAGATTGACAAAAATATGATTCTAATATTACTAACAACATAAACTGTTACATTGTATTGACACACTTTAAAACATTACATTATGACTCCTATATATAGTTTTCCAACCGGTACGATGTGAACCATCGTGACCCTTCGGTTTGTACCCGAATTCTATAACTAACTAATAACTACCAATAACCGCTAAACGGTTATTAACTATCTACTTAACATGTTCAGCCCCTTGGCTTTAGTTTATTACATAAGTATCCTTATCCAACAAGACTTTATCAATTACGGTCCAACAACACATACTCAATATTTGCTTTGATTTTCTGGGAGACAAGACGATCAGATTTTAGTGTGTCGATGGGTCATCATATTGCATCTGTCATGCTTATTACAATGTCTTACATATGCAGGTACTTTGTTTTGATACTTAGTTGCTACTTGAAACCATTTAATTGCTTTAATACATGTGATTAATTAGCATGTTTTATTTTAGGTTTGCTCGTGTTGGGTCAGTTACTTTAGCTCTTCATGATGCTAGTGATGTATTTCTTGAAGTAGGGAAGATGTCTAAATACAGCGGTGCTGAAGGGCTTGCTAGCTTATCATTTAATCTGTTTGTATTGTCATGGGTAGTATTGCGCCTTATATACTTCCCGTTTTGGATCATATGGAGTACAACGTAAGCTTGCGACAACTAACTCTAAACATTTGGACTGATAATTCAGTTGTTTTATTAAGTGTTGTATATAATATAACGTTTATGTATTTCTACTTTTTGCAGCTATGAAGTTCTTCAAACTCTAGATGAAGAGAAGGAAAATCCAAAGGGACCAATCTACTACTATGTGTTTAATACTCTGCTAGTCTGCTTGCTTATTCTGCACATATATTGGTGGGTGCTAATGTACCGGATGCTTGTTAAACAGATCCAAGATAGAGGAAAACTTAGTGAGGATGTTCGTTCTGGTGAATTACTTTCTTCAACTCACTTTCATCATATCATTTTACTTTTGTTGCAGGAAAATTGCAAGTTTTATTTTGGTACATATGTATGTTAAGTAGAATGTTTGACTGTTCTCCAAAAGTTAAATACCTTCATAAAGACAAATGAAAGATGTTACGGTTTCATTTCTCTCCCTCACTTAAGTTTCTTGTTTTTTCTGGTTGCAGATTCTGATAGTGATAAAGAACATGAAGACTAAAGGATATACGATTTCTGTTGCTTTGGATTTGAGGATCTGAAACTACATTGTATAATCCTTGGGTCCTAAGTATTAGAAGTCTAGAACAGTCAAACGAGGTTACTTTTAATATGTAATTCTGTTCGTATGAATAGCAAAGGTCTTCTTAAAAGTTCCCAAGAATACCATATGCACTCAAGCAATCTGACCCGCAAGATCAGTATATCAGTATCAACTAAGATATGAGGCTATACATCGTATCTGGTTCCTACATGTATAAGTAGGCAAAAGGCCTGTCATATATTTTTTAGTCCTTTACAGCATTTGCATTTCAAAGACCTCAAGTAATTAGGAGAGTTAAATGTGGCTCACTCTATACCGATATGCACGAGATGTTACAAACTCTACACTTAATTTGTTGATGTTTTCCTACCACTATCTTTATTGTTTATTTAAGAATGTATCACTAATAGAGTAAATTGCAAGTTCTGTCTATCAACTGCTGTAAAAAGCTGTACATTATAGCCCAAATGCTTAAATTCTTAAACATTAAACCAAAAAGTCATCAATTTAGGTATAATCCATTGATTCACACATGCTCCACATTTTATTATAATTTTCTTGGTTTCTAAATGTTTATTATACCATATACATGTAACAAATGATGGTTTGAGACTTTGAGTACTGCTACTTAAATCACAACTTTATAAAAAAATAATAAAAATAAATAAATGATCTCATGATCTGGTTTTCTATATACTAACATTTTGTTCATTTTTAACTTATATATATTATTATTTTTTTCTTTGGTTTCTAGTAGCATGCATCATACTAATTATATACTTTAGTCATAACCAACATTTCCTTAAGTTTGTATACACATTAATTGCGTAATTGCATAGAAGCAAACTTAATGGTTTTAGAATACTCACCAAACAAATCAAGAGTAGTTACATCCTCTATTGACTAAAATCACATTTTCACATAAATCTTCCTTAGATCCCAACTTTTACACGTAATTTACCATCTTATATATTCACTCAGTCCCAATCATTTCGATCTATTATTTGTCCACAAGGACCACAATACACCATGAATATTAGACAAATTTTTGTATCCGTGTTCATTCATTTTTTGCTTCTAACACTATTGCATGCAAGTGATCCTCACTTATCCTTGGATTACTACAAGTCTACTTGTCCTAACGCCGAAGCCATAGTCCGGAAAGAAATGGAGTGTGCTGTTTTATCTGACCCACGTAATGCTGCCTATATCTTACGGTTGCACTTTCACGACTGTTTTGTACAGGTATATATGAATGAGTTGATTTCGGCTATGTTTATGTCAATCTGGTCACATCATGATTAATGCTTAGTTGTTAAAAATTTGCGGGCGAACCAAAGCTTGCACATTTCAAGTTTTCAACCCATACAAAAAGTGGCCCATTTTTGGTTTTTATGGTGTAGGGATGTGACGGGTCGGTGTTGCTAGAGGACACGGTCACCTTTCAAGGAGAGAAGAACGCTCCCACGAATTTGGACGCATTGAAAGGGTTCGACATCATAGATAGGATCAAGAACAAGCTGGAATCCGAGTGTCCTGGAACAGTTTCATGTGCTGATGTTCTTACTATTGCTGCAAGAGATGCTACGATCCTGGTACATGAACATGAAATAAAAATAGAGGTTTAGAATTAGTTTGTGAATTTAGTAATGGTTGTGATTGTGGGTACAGGTTGGTGGACCTTATTGGCATGTCCCGGTAGGAAGAAAAGACTCGAGAACAGGTAGCTTTGCCCAGGTGGAAACAAATATACCTGGTGCAAATGACGGATTGCTATCCATGATCTCTAAATTCATGTACCATGGCCTTTCTGTCACCGATATGGTTGCACTTTCAGGTAATCCAAACCAGTATCAATAGATCCCATAAAACACATAAGATTTGGTTTTGTAGGGTCAAAACGGATATTTTCTGTGTGCGTGCGGGTTGAATTAACTAGCCAACATTTCCTGTTTATCATGACACCAACATTGTTTGAAATTACTATATGATTAATATGGCAGGTGCTCACACAATTGGCATGGCTCGTTGTACGAATTATCGAGACAGAATCTATGGAGACTATCAAATAACATCCATAGCCAACCCGATCGCCAAGTCAAACCTCAAAACACTACAGTCAACATGCCCGGCAGCTGGAGGAGGAGAAAATAATGAAGCTGCAATGGACTATGTTTCACCAAATCTTTTTGACAACTCGTATTACCTTTTACTATTGAATGGAGAGGGCCTCCTTAACTCGGACCAAGAACTCTACTCAAGCGTTCTTGGCATCGAAACAAAGAAACTTGTGAAGAAATACGCCTTAGAACCCATTGCATTTTTTGAACAATTTTCGGAGTCGATGGTGAAGCTGGGAAACATTACAAATCCAGAAACATATGTGAATGGAGAAGTAAGAAAGAATTGTAGGTTCATGAACACATAAAAACTTTGTGTTATTTCATGTATCTACTGATTTGTAACAAATAAATGTGTAACAAGTGAAGAGCGTGTAACATTGTAAGTTGTAACAATCATTCAATATAATGTTTGTTACCTGGCGTTTTAATATTGAGACCAAATTAAGAATTGGTGAAACATAACTTAAAAAAAAAAAAACGTGTTTGAATGACTTGTAATAGGTAACAAACATTAAGCGAGCTAGAAACTAGAAGAAATCAGCAAAAGAAAAATAAAAAGTTTGATACATATTGAGGTGAATTTTGATTTATTTGCATGTATCATACTGACATTTGAGGTTTATGGTTTCATCATTGCATAAATCATGGAAAGTTGGAAAGAAGAGTTTAATTTAGTAAGTATCATAACACACGTGTAAAATGAATTTGATAGAGTAACACTAAAGCCAATATCACTATGAATATGTTTGGAAATGAGCAGTTAAAGACGTTTAATAGAAAACTTCGTAAAGATTTTTGTAGAAAACCTAAGAAAATAATAAACGGGTTCAAATTAGGTTTTTTTCAAAAGTTTTAAAGTTTTTTTGGAAAGATGAAAAACCTGTTTTCTAAGTTTATAACTAAATTTTAGAAAACTCTTTTTATGAGTTCTCCATAATTTTCTCATTTTAGAAAACCCTATCTAAACACGTTTTCAAGTGTTTTCTAGAGAAATAATAGCTCTCTCATTCTCAAGAAAACTGAAAAATGAAAACTTAAAAAACTTTTCCACTACTAAACGCAACCGAAGATATAAATATTGAGAATTTTTTTTACATATACATTTTGCCTCCACCTTTACCAAAATAGCTTTTAGGTTATTTGCTTACTTGAAAACGCTTTTACTGAATTTTATTTTAAACATTCATAATGGAACACCGGAAATTTTTGGCAATAATCGGAGGTAAAAATATTGAGAAATTTTCTAAATATACATTTTACCTCCACCTTTACCAAAATAAACTATCTAAACCCGTTTTATCAAAATCAACACTTTGGGCGAGCAAACATGGGGCGAGCAAGTCCATGTTCTTTGACTTGTAGCGAGGATATATGGGTGAAATAAATTGGAGAACAAATGGTTTGTTCGCTCAATGTGTCAATTATGATAAACTCTTTTAAAGGTGTTTATTTTTGTAATTGAGTGTGATAAGTGTTTGTTATGGTAATTGATAAGTGTTTGTTGTGGTAATTGATTTATAATATTCATTTTGTTCAAATATTGTTATTTGAAGAGACCCTATAGCGGCAATGACATTCTTTCGAAGATCATCTCAATGAATAATCTCCGAGATGTATGATTTGACCAACCGACACACCATTCAACCAATTTATTCAAGAGTAAATTGTTGAGTATAATGGTTCGCGTGGTTTGCCCAAATTTACATCCGTAGTCCTTACAACTTTGAAAATGCAAATGGTGTTACTTTGATTTATGGCTGAGCATGGAAGGTTTAAAACCGAACCAAACCGACAAAATGAGCCGACCCGACAAAACCGAGCTAACCCGACAACGCTTCGGTTCAGTTTCGGTTAGGTTTTTCACAATTTTCGGTTGCGAGTCAGGTCGGTTCAGTTCGGTTCGACCCAAAACCGACAAAAACACAAATAAATACACCTAAACCGAACCGACCATATTCAGTTCGGGTTCGGTTTAGGTTTTTCACGAATTTCGGTTTTCGGTTTTATCAATTGAAGTCAGGTCGGGTCGGTTTTAGACCGATGCTCAACCCTACTTTGATTTGCAGTATCCGTCCCTGCAGAAAAATGAGCAAAATACCCTTATGTACCCTTTTAAGTACCCATTGAATCTTTATATCAAATACTTTTTCGTCCCAAATTTATAGTCTCCGTTTTCTTTTTTATATGTCCCAATTTAATTGTCGAGTACTAAAAATAAATAGATAGGAAATTTTAATCAAATTTACCATATTACATATAATTGAAATTAATATTACAAACTTTAAAGAATATATTCATACTAATTAATTAGGTAAGGGTAAACATTCTGCAAAAAGTAAAAGAGATAAATCAGTAATAATTTTGCTTTTTTTAAACTATGCATTTCTTATTGGGTGACAATTATTTTGGGATGGAGGGCGAAGTTTCTAACAAGGTTCGGTTTCAAAGTTGTATAAACTTCGCTTGCAAATTCTTCAAATAACAGGACCATCTTTGCAATATAAAAATAGAAAAAAGTCAAAAATTAGAGGGCTAATTTAAGACCCAATTTCTTACAGAGTAAAAAAATTTACAGTACAACTTACCAATTTAAGCTCTTGATACAATCGCTAGAAATGTAGTCCGATATTGGGTTTTCGGTTCTAGCGTTGAGATTGCCAAGGTAATAATATGCCACTTTTAAGCCCTGTCTTTATTTCTTCATATATGTCGTGAAACGTTGCTTTACTAGTATGGTTTGCTTTCGATTCAGTTAAGACTTTTTAAGGTTTAGGGGGTGTTTGTTTAAGCTTATTTATATTTCATATGCTTAATTCAGTTTTTCGGCATTTTTTGAGACTAATGGGTTAAATTAGCTTATGGCTGTGGGCTTGAGCTTTTAAATTACGCTTATGGAAGTTTTTATAAGCCATAAGCCTCCATAAGCCCAAGCCAATTTGAACGGGCTTATGGGGCTTATAATTAGTCAAATTACCTAAATACCCTTCGAAATATAATGGATTATCACGCAAAATCTTGAAATGTATTTGAATTTAATCTGATGTATTTTTATGCGATTTTATATTAATAAGTTTCAGCTCCTAATTCTCTACAGAGCTTTATGAAAATATAAGCTTCAGTTTCCAACTTAGAATAATAATAATAATAATACTCCGTAATAATATAACCTCCGGTTGTTGCCCATTTCGCCAAACATACCCTATTAGATATAACAAGCTTATTTAAGCTTATTCTAATATTACAAGCATATATAAGCCCATAAGTATCAAATTGAGGTGGAAAATTGGAGCTTATGAAATATAAGCTGAAATCAAATAAGCTCACAAGCCTGATATGTAAGCTTAAACAAACACCCCCTTAGTGTCATAAAACAACATCGTTCTTTTAACAGTGGACCAATTTTATAATTAAACTTTCCTGTACCGTTTTAGTTATTAAATGTACTTTTGGTGGTTTGAAATAGTAATTGTTTTCCGGATGTTTTAACACGTAATAGGCATATGTTTTCCGAATGTCTAAAGTGATACGGAGTATAAATTAAAGTAAATTGTGGACATGGTTTTTTGACGTGTTAAAGAAAAGGGAAGATATGTCTGCTTTCTTTATTTGTCTCATTTTTTAACACATGAGCTAAATTAGTTAAAACACATCAATATTTGATAACTTATCACACATTATACAACTTTACCGATTATGTTGATCGCAAGTTTGAAAAGTTAGAAAATGATTACTTATTCTAAATCACTGAAAGTACAATAATATAACTAAAACAGTACAATAACAAATTTAATTACTAAAATGGACCATTGAAAAAAGTAAAATGCTATTTAATGACATTAACCCTTTTTTTAATTGTGATGGTTTTGGCTGATTTAGTACTACTTTTAACATATTAGGTTAGAAATGCTTATTTTATTGTACATTGATAATGGATAGATGGTTAATTGATGATAAACGATGGGGCGAAGGCTATAAAATAGCAATGTACTTTTCTGCAAGTCCCACCTGAGTATGTGAAAGTAATTAACTTAAAACTGTCCCATTTAATGTTAAAAACTTTCAATAAGTGTTATAATATATGCACATTTTGGTGACATGTCAGATGTCAAACCCAATATGTGACACGTGTCACTAAAATGTGGATATTATAATACTTTTTGAAAGTTTTTAACATTACATGGGACAGTTTTTAGTTTCACTTGCTAGGGTGGGACATGAAGAAAAGTACATAGACCCTAAACTATGGATGTCCGAAGTCCGAATTTTTAATCACGTTTAGCGAAACCCTCTAAATAATGATTTGGGATTCTTTAATCCATTATGTGATGTTGATCATTTCCACATTGATTAATAGCCGAGTATAAACAACACAATTGTATTATTCACGAGTTTATGTGGCGGCTAAATTTTAAATAAAAGGTAGTAATTAAGAAAGAAGATTCTTAGCAACTTTTACATGTTATTAACCAATTATTTTGAATTTAGTGATATAGGTATTACAATTGGGTTGTTCACTTGTTCAATCCACCTGATGTTACCTGCGTTAATGTACAAACTTAACTTTGACTTATAGCAATATTAGTCATGTTGTGCTCAATGTTTTCCACATGATTGTATCATGTAATTGTTTAAATTTTATCTGAAGAAGATCCATACGTTTGAATCTGAAATGCCTTTTTATATATTAAACTAGCAGTTTATGTTGACGTGGTTTTTGCAGCATTAATTAATACCTGTCCATCAAGAATATCCTGAAATGAAAGCTTCACGTTTGTCTTCAGATATCATTAGTGGTCTACCTCCAACCATTATAGAAACCATTTTGTGTCTTCTACCGATTCAAGAAGCAGCAAGGACAAGTGTCCTTTCAAAGGAATGGAGGTACAGGTGGACTAAAATCCCTAAACTTGTGTTCAGGGAGAGTACGTTTGAAATATCAACCGAAGAGAATCGGTTGTCTATTATGGAGCAAACCTTTCACAATCTAAGTGAAAGGAAAACAATGAGCGACAAGTGTAAATTTTTCTATGCTATATATCAAGTTCTGTTACTGCACCAGGGTCCAATTCTTGAGTTTACCCTTTCCATGCGTGGCGCAAACTACGGCTCTGTTGAAATTGACCATATAATAACTCATTTGTCGAGGAAAAATACCGTCACGAAACTAACGCTCGAATTGAATAACTCGTATAAGCTACCCTTATCTATTTTCTCGTTGCAGCAGTTAACGGACCTTACGCTTATGTGCTGTGAAATTGACCATCAGCCCCCATCAAATGGATTTGCTAGCCTTACAAGCTTATGCTTAAAGGATGTAGACATCACTAAGAAAACGCACCTAGATTTCATATCCAGTTGTCCGGTACTTAAACGCTTAGAACTGGTAAGGACTTTTTAATACATTATTGATCTTCATGGGCTTTCATTCTGATCTGATTATTGCAAGTTGCTGCAGCATTTTGTTGATGAGGATGCCACCCTTATTGAGCTACTTAAGGGTCTGCATGTGGTTGAACAGTTGACACTTAGCCTTTGGCGCCTTAAGGTAATATTATTAATTCCAATTGATATATAATTGATTTAATTTGTAAATCTTTGGTTTGTAATCTTTGTTTTTGCATATGGTTTAAGAGTTTTGCTGAGACTGTGCTTCCAACCTTATTAGTCCACCTCAAATACGTTCGTTTAGAGTGTATGTCTTTCCGCGGCAGATGCTGGTCTCGTTTTCTTGCTCTGTTGATGAGAAGCTCTCCAAACTTGGAGAAAATTGAGATTCTGGTAAATTACATTAAATCTGTTTTGTCTCCTTTTAGTTTCTATAATCATGCCATAATTCACTAATACAAGAAACACCCTTCATATTGATGGATATGTCGGTTACATTGCCATTTCACAAGACACATGAGATGGGCTCCATTTCTCTGGAAGGTTTTTCAGATATTTTGTTGAAGCACCTGAATGAATTTGTAATTGGTGATTTTCGCTCCTTGAGACTCAACATGGAGTTAGTGAAACTTATCTTGGCTAAATCACCTGTGTTGAAGAAGGTCAGGATACATCTTTGCAACAATTTTTCCATGGTTGATGAATTGAAGATATGCAAAGTCCTCTTACGCTCCCCACGTGCATCACCACTGGTAGACATTATTGTTGAGCGTGTTAGTGGTTGTAGTTAAACCTTGTTGAATGTCACATTGTGTTTTAGATGTAGTTAATGTCAAATCACTGCAGATCACTTAACCTTTTTGGGAAATACTGTTGAGATTGATGATCATACTCTACTGAGGTTAAGTTACTACTTGCTTATGTGGTTTCTTTAGTTAAATCTGTTTGGGTAAATTTCTTTCCTTGTTGGCTTACACATAATTGGTGTACACAAACATTATCTAATGTTTATAGTCGAGCAAAAAAACATTTCTAGGGCTCAATCGTTGTATTGCAGTGACCATTGTTTCGATGGAGTTACAAGGAGATAATGAATAAACAGTCAGTAATCATGTTGATCTTCACCTGGACCTTATGTCACAGTGGATATGCCTTTAGGGATCCATAACCTCCTTTTTTTTCTTTGTATTCCCGACCTATTTTTGTCTCGGAACTGCCTTTTGTCATGTTAGAATCGGACGAAATGGTGAGAGAGAACTCATGTTAAGAATAACAGTGAAGAGTTAACCAACTTTATATTATGTTTCTATAAGCTTATGTTTCCTATTTCATTTTCCCTTTTTTTAACCCATAGGTTGAGATAATAGGCAAAGCTAAAGGATAACCATATGCTATCACTCAAGAGTCAAGACAGACCACTAAACTGTTTCTGATTTTAGTAATTTTTAGTAGCGTTAGAATTTAGATTGTTCAGAAAGCTTATTGGGCAACAATGGCTGGTAAGGATATTGGTCCAGCAGTTTCAGTTAATTAAAGCTAGTTTGAAAAAAAAAAAAAAAAAAAAAAAAACAGGGGAGAAGTGTTAATTGTAAAACACTTTAAACTTAGGCACATATATTTCAAATGCGATACATTCATGTTGGTTACTATACATACATACATTCACAATCACACATACATATAAGATACTTAGATACATGTGTATTTGTTATCCATATACATGTTTCTGTAAGTTCATAGGTGTTTTGATGTGCAAATTGGAATGGACAAGTTTGTTTGATGTGGCGTTTTACCTCTTAATCTTAGACAAAAGTTTCACATAAATAAGTTGATATTAGAGCCATAGCTTTTAAGACTTGTCTGCAAGGACGAAGCTTGAACAACTTATTCGAGGGGGGGGGGGGGGGGGGGGGGGGGGGGGGGGGGGCTTTAAGTTAAATTTATTTATATTATCTGCATATGTAAAATACACAAAAATACACACAATGGTCATAAATTTGAGGGCCATAACCCTCTCTTGCCCTTACAAAGCTTCGTCCGTGCTCGTAGCCTTGTAGGTCACAGTTAGCTGATGAAACTAAATGCATAAACTATTATACGTGTTAACGATAGTCTCTCTTAAGCTCACACATGTACAATATGTGCACTTGAATGCATCGACATAGCTAAATCAACGTGCAAGTTACGTAGGAATGCAAGATGACAGGCGTTTCCTTTCTTTTTTTTTGAAAGGCAGAAAATTTCATTAAAACAAAACCAAAAGAGCAACGGGTACAACCAAAGGCGCCCACTATCTTAAACAAGAGGCTTAAGGATAGAGGACCCAAAAAGAAAAACAACCAAACGAATTACAAACACATTGTCGAACAACAAAAGAAACTAGCACTTGAGTGACACATTTGGAAAATTGACAAAATGTTATATGAGGTTGCAAAGCGTGGACATCACAAGCAAAAACTAAAGATATGGGATCATAACTCAAAAGTGAATGCCATGTGATTTGTATATTTTGGTACAAATCATCCATATCATAAGTTAATAATGTCTGTTACGTTTATGGAAATGTAATTTATATTTATCTCATCATCTTGCTCATTTACTTTCTTTTATGTTTAGTTCATTGGCATAACTGGACATTTTCTTTATGGTTATCGTCATTTTGTTTTCTTATTATGTAGTGTCATAAATTGTTTATGACGGTGTGACAGGTTTTGTTTGGTCATCACAACATCCAACCTAATTGATTGGTGGACTCAAGAACGGAGCCAGGGTTTCCGCGGGTGCCCCGGGACCCCTATAGATTTTTTGGAAGTAGTGTTAAAAAAAAAAAAAAAAAAAAAAAAAAAAAAAAATCAATTTTTCCTAAATGCATCTTAAATACACCTGGTCCATCGAAAAGTGTTTCTATATTACGGTTCCAAAATATTTGAGCGTCCGGTCATATTTGGTTTTGATTCCGTCAAGAGTTCCCAGTTCACAGTTCGACCTGTTTAGTCGATTTCATACCCAAAACCAGTTTTCGATAACAAAACTAGTTCCGATTGACCCGGTAAGGTTGACCCGAGTTTAAAACACTTCTTTTTCATGCGACTAAATATAGTGAATTTGACAAATCTACATGTATGCAAAAAGGAAAGAAAATGACAAAGCCTAAGGGCTGATTTGTCACTATGCCAAAGATTGATTCCTGTAAAATAAATAGGTGATCTTATTTTAGACCCAAACTCACACGCAGTAAAAAAAAAAAAAAAAATGCTTATTTCTCTAATCTTAAAATGTAGCTGGATGTTCGGGTTTCTGATCAGGCGTTGAGATAGATAAGGTAATAATCCATTTTTAAGCTGTCTTATTTTTAGTATAAATACATTTGTTATTGTCCCAGTTTGGTTTGATTTGCTTTTGATTTAATTATTAAGGGTTTTTTTGCTAAGCTAATAATTTAGGGCTTTTATTTCTTAACACTATGGCTATGTTTGGCACACAAGATTGTTGAGAGATTATGCTTTTTTTTTTTAAAAATAAGCTACTTAAAAAATAATCTTTGTTTGGCAGATATAACTTATAAGAGATTCTAAAAAAAATAATCTTCCATAATCTCTTAAAACCAAAAGTTACTTCATGTAGCTTATAAAAATAATTTTTTTTATAATCTCCAGTTCCAACAACAGTTACTTTTGCCAAACATACCCATGGGTTAAGTTAGAACATGCATTATTAAAATTAGGTTGATTTACAATAAACTATCGGGTTAAAGCTATAAACTAGCAATGTACTTTCTTTCATGTCCCACCCGAGTGAGTAAGTGAAAGTAAATATTGTCCCGTGTAGTGTTAAAAACTCTCAAAATGTGTCCGGCACCAAATTACAAACTTAACTTTGACGTGTAGCAATATTAGACTTGTTGTGCTCAGCGTTCTCCATTTGTTTGCATAATGAAAAATTTGTGTACTCGAGTCTCGATTAAGGAAGAAAAAGAAAGAAATGAAAAGAAATAGAAAAAGTTGTGAGTTTCACTTAAAGAGGTAAAGAAAAGGAAAATGAGTGAAAAATAGTTTAATTTGGTTGATTTTGAAAGTAAAGTGATTCATCGGGCCGAAAATGTTTACTTCCTATTACTTTATTTGGAGTAGAAGAGGATAAATACACATAAAACTGAAATGCTTTTATCTGTAACAGTTGAATTGATTTTTGCAGCATTAATTAATTAATACTGGTATCAAGAAGATGGAAGGTTCACGTTTGTCTTTAGATAGGATTAGCAGGCTACCTCCAACCATAATAGAAACCATTTTGTGTCTTCTACCGATTCAAGAGGCGGTAAGAACAAGTGTCCTTTCAAAGGAATGGAGGTACAGCTGGACTAAAATTCCTAAACTTGTGTTCGATGAATATAAGTTTAGAGTAGCAGCTGACAAGAATCAGCTGTCTGTTGTGGTGCAAACCTTTCACAAACGAAGTGAAAGGAAAACAATGAGCTACAAGTGTAAATTTTTTTATGCTATATATCAGGTTCTGTTATTGCACCAAGGTCCAATACTTGAGTTTACTCTTTCCGTAAATGGCGCGGACGATGGTTGTGTTGAAATTGACCAGATAATAACTCATTTATCAAGGAAAAATACTGTCACGAAACTAACGCTCGACTTGAATAACTCATATAGGCTACCCTTATCCATTTTCTCCTTGCAGCAATTAACGGACCTTAGTCTTATGTACTGTGAAATTGACCATCAACCACCATTAAATGGATTTGCTAGCCTTACTAGATTATGCTTGATGGATGTAGAGATCTCTAACAAAACATACTTGCATCTCATATCCAGTTGTCCAAAACTTAAATTCTTCCAACTGGTAAGGTCTTCTTTATACAATATTGAATATTTATCCACATGAGCTTTCAATACTTATCTGAATATTCTAAGTTCCTGCAGGATGGAGAATATTGTGATGACGAAGCTGCCACCCTTCCAAAGCTACTGGAGTGTCTACCTGTGGTTGAACAGTTTACATTTAGCCTCTCTTACTTTACGGTAATATTGTTTTCCGAATGATATATAATTGTAAGGAGAGAAAGTCGGGGGGTTTTAATCTATGCTTTTGCATATGTCTTTAGAGTTTTGCTGAAACTGTGCTTCCACGAGAGCTTCCAACCTTATTAGTCCACCTCAAATCCGTTTGTTTAAAGCGTATGTCTTTCTGCGACAAATACTGGTTACGTTTTCTTGCTCTGTTGATGAGAAGCTCTCCGAACTTGGAGAAAATTGAGATTCTGGTAAATTACATAGATCTATTTTGTATCATTTTTGTTTCTATTATCATGCCATAAATCACTAACACAAGAAACACCCTTCATATTGATGGATATGTTGGTTACATTGCCATTTCACAAGACACCTGAGTTAGACTCCATTGCTCTGGAAGATTTTTCGGATATTTCGTTGGAGCACCTGAATGAATTTGTAATTGGTGATTTTCGCTACTTGAGACTCAATTTGGAGTTAGTGAAGCTTATCTTGGCAAAATCACCTGTGTTGAAGAAGGTGAGGATATTTCTTTGCAAAAATATTTCCATGGATGAAGAATTGAAGATATGCAAAGTCCTCTTATGCTCTCCTCGTGCATCACCACTAGTAAACATTATTGTTGAGCGTGTTGAGCGTCTTGTGTGGTAGACTGGTACTAATTAAACCTTGTTGAATGTCATCTTTAAATTTTTGTGTTTTAGACGTAACTAATGTCAAATCACTGCAAATCACTTGATCGTTTTGGGAATTACTGTTAAGATTGATGATCATATTCTACTGATGTCAAGTTGCTACTTGCTTCTCGGATTTCTTTGGTTAAGTCTATCAATATCTTTCCTTGTTGGCTTACACACAATTGATGTAAACATATCTAGGGCTCTATTGTTGTGTTGCAGTTACCATTGTTTTGATAGAGTTACAAGGAGACGGTGAACAAACAGTCAGTAGTCAAGCTGATCTTTCACCTGGACCTTATGCCATGACTGATATGTCTTTAGGCCATAACCTCCCCCCTTTTTTTTTTCTTTTTTTTTTTTTTTTTTTTTTTTTTTTTTTTTTTTTTTTTGCATTACCGACATATATTTTTCTTGAACCTGGTTTTTTCATGTTAGAATCGGAGGAAATGGTGATAGAGAACTCGATTTTAAAGAATAACAGATAAGAGTTAACCAACTTTATATTATGTTTCTATAAGCTTATGTATCCTATTTTCCTTTTCTGGAAAAAATCACCAAATAGTAATGAAGTTTAATTAGTGTTCCGATTTAGTCACTCATACTTTTTTTTTTTTTTTTGATAATGTTTAACCATTCAAGTTTCACAAGTGTTCCATTCTTAAATAATTTTTCAAATCTTTTAGCCATTTAAGATGACATGTTCATTCTTGATGACATGTATACCTTTGTGTGCTGACATGGACATATGAGTTGGCTTTTCCTGGAGGAGCATCCAATACCCAGACCTGTTTAAATCAGTTTTAAACCGACTTTTTATCATAAACTCAACGTATATTATACTCAAATGTCAAATTTGATGCCAAGAAAGAGAACGTGCATTTACTTATTTAGGCACTAAAATGAATATGGATCTATTTTGTCTGCACTAAAATGAATAAAGAGTATAACGTTATTTGAATGTTTGTAAATATGATTCAAGATCAAATATATGGTAATTACTTTGTGCACATACACATATACATACCTAGTTCGAATGTGATACATGCTGGTTACTGTACAGTGCACATACATACATTCGATCATAAAACACATACATATAAGATACATGTGTATTTGTTAGCATCTACATGTTTCCGTTAGTACATAGCGCGTTCATATGTGCATATTAGAATGGACAAGTTTGTTTGACGTGGCGTTTTACCTCTTATTTTTTGACAAGTTTCACTTACAGACGTTGAAATTAGAGCCATAACTTTTAAGACTTGTCGGTCACAGTTGGCCGGTGAAACTGAATGCATAGGCTATGATACGTGTTAATGACAGTCTCTCTTAGACTCACGCACGTTTCATACATGCACTTGAATGCATCGACATAGCTAAAGCAACGTGCGGGTTATGTTTCCTTTCTAAATATGATCGAATGACATGACTAAACATAACTGATATCACACGCTCAGCGCGAGTTTCTTACAAAAATTGCGACAACTTTGGAAAATTGACAAAATCTAAAGCTATGGACATATGAGGTAGCTAAACATGGACATCATAGGCAAAAACTAAAGCGATGGTAATGGGATCATAAGTGAACGGCAATGATAGTTGAAGACTTAAAGGGTCTAATTCAAAATGATTACATATGTAAGAGTAAACTACAAAATCCATCCATGTGGTTTGTATATTTTGGTACAAATCATCCATATCAGAAGACAGAAGTTAATAATGTTTGTTATTTTTATGGAATTATAATTTATGGTTATAATCATCTTGCTCATTTACTTTATTTTATTTATTGTTTACTACCATAATTGGACATGCACACTAAGCTTATTATTATTTGTATGCTTAATCTTATTTAGTTCCATATATTGTATTATTGTTCCTATTGTTGAATGTCACTAATTCCTTATTCTCTACACTTGGTATTTTGGTAATGCCTATATAATCATGTCCTATTGCGTATAATTTGAGCTTTGACTTAATTTGTATGCATTTGTTGACATGTTGACCCACTGATAGATGCATAAATCTGCATACATATTTAGAAAACTCCACCAATGACCTTGCATCATTATAGCGTAAATAGGAGAAAAAACTTAAACCAAATAGCACTCTATGTAACACTAGTTCACTTGTCATTTTGAAGATTTAAACTTTAAA
Source organism: Artemisia argyi (assembly GCA_030686995.1). Lineage (NCBI taxonomy): Eukaryota > Viridiplantae > Streptophyta > Magnoliopsida > Asterales > Asteraceae > Artemisia > Artemisia argyi. Next base: position 2,577 of record JARVZY010010227.1, on the reverse strand, counting down.
CCTTTCACTCTTCAATATATACCAAACATATCACAGTTCTAAGGCCTCTGATCAAAATTTTCAGACATCAAACACATAAAAGGTTTTTGATATTGCGTTTGTAAAACAAATTTCTCATTTTTTTTAAATTACTTTTACTGTTTACCAAAATACTAGATAGTAACTTTTCTCATTTTAACTTTTTTCTATTGGTTTTCTTGTATGGTGATGTTATTATTGTTGTGATCAAAGGCGCGGTTCCAAACATGACCAAACTATTTTACGATAATTTTTTAAGCGAAATTTCAAACACTCATACTTTTGATTTTCTTAGTAGAATTTGATGGTATAATCTATTATTAGATGATAAATAAGCCCAAGCCCGTTTGTGATTTTAAGGTTACATTTATATATTGTGTCTCAATGAAAATTATAACGTACGAGGTTTTCATCATCTAACATAACCTAGTGATTGTCGAATGAAGGCTCTGCTTTTCTATAGGCCTAAGTTTTAAATTTTACAAGCAATAACTTTGAAATCATATTCAATAGCATAAAAGAAGACTTTCCAAAGGTTAATCACATTTCGGAAAATGGACAAACATTCTCCTAATTAAATTGCTGTACATGATTCTTAATATTAACTTTCACATTCCCATCATGTATAAATTAGAATTATCAATGTTTTAAAAATCGATTTCCTAGTTGACTCGATCAAATTTTCGGTTCACGGTTCAACCAGTTTAAGTTTTATTCATCTTAACTTTTTGCTGACCGGCTTTCAATCACCTAATCAGTTCACGATTCAACCGACCGGATTAACCGAAACTTTAAAACATTGCCCATCAATATTTTTAATTATCAATTACAACATTTTCTCAAGCTAGATATTCTTGTAAGTAAAAGTACAAAAAGAAAACATATTTCTGGACCACTCTATCACCCAAATTGGCAAATTAATTAAAAAAATATATATATAAAATAAAATAAAATAAAAAAAGTTTGAATGACTATTCATCATAGTTTTGATATTTCTTGGCTTGCTTCAAGGGTTTTACATCCCACCCTATAAATATATAAAAAAACTCTGCTTCTCTGCCAAGATTGTCTCATACCTTCATATCAAATCCTCCTTATTTCCCGATTCCAATCACAATCCCCAATAAAATTCACTACAACAAAACAAAATATTTATTTTTATAAAAAAAATGCTGACTAGTGACTAGCACCATTTTTATTTATGCAGAAACCTGATTTCTCTTTATAAACCCTTCAAAACCACTTTTCACTCATACCCTTTAAGGTATCATATTCATTCCTCATTACTAGGTAATCATTCATTTTTTTAGCTTCATGGGTTTTCAAGATCCAATAAAAAGTTTATGTTTTTCTGTATTGGAATTGTTTGTTTGTGTTGTTTCATGTTTGAATTGTGTTTTTTGAGTTCAAGATTTTGTTTCTTGAAATGCAAAATTTATGGTTTAACGTAAAGTTTGTAATTTGCAGTAGTTGTTAAGGGACTTAATAGAATAGTAATATAAAGATTCTTTAAAAGATGGAAAAAATCAGTTTTTGAAATGGTGGTACTAGTAATGTACTTATGAAGGTATGTGACGTCAAACCTTTTGAATAATAGTGGAATCAGTCTTTTATTGTTATATATGTCATTTTTTTTTTACTATTGTTAATGTAATTTGGCTGTTTATGTATGATTCAAATACCATTGTTTATGTTTTACATGTTTAAATGTTATGATTCATATTCATTAGTAGTCGCTTGACGTCCTCACGCGAGGTCTAAAGTTTAAACCTCCATAGGGAAACATCTTTGGGGTGACCCGGGAAGGGTTTGGAAACGGTCACTGGGATACCATTGACTCGCGTTTGTTTATGTTTTTATGCTAGCTAGAGAGGGGGGGGGGGGGGGGTTTGGGATTATTGATTGTTTTAACGTGTGTGTATCTTCTTTAAAAACAACTTTGAAGCGTTTATTGGTGATTAGTAGATAAGCACTCACAGAAGCAATTCAAACACCCTCTAATATGTTTTAAAAAATGAGCAGATAAGTACTTCAATAAGCAATCCCAAACACCCTCTTAGATGTAACAAACTAATTAGTTATGTGGTAGAGTGATCTCATCTATTGAACGAAATAGTTCATACTTAGGTCTGTATTTATTCTTTCTTTTTTTTTTTTTTTTTTTTTTTTTTTTTTTTTTTGGTTGTTGTTGTTGTTGTCGTTGAAAGATTAAAGTTTTCATTTTTTTAATATGTTTTCTGGCACTAATAGGAATAAACGTAGAAATAATGACTCAAGAGATTTCTATTGGTGATTTGGGGTCAAGAAAGCAAGGTCTATTGAAGGATCAAGTTCGTTTAGTTAAGAGAAAAGATTGCGATCGTTATGAGATTGCTAGAATTCAAGATAATCTATCGTTTGAGAAGGGGTTCTTTGTTGTTATTCGTGCTTGTCAGTTGTTAGCACAAAAAAATGAAGGGATTATACTCGTTGGATTAGCTGGTCCTTCTGGTGCCGGGAAGTCCTCATTTACGGATAAAATAATGAACTTTATGCCGAGTGTTGCTGTCATTTCTATGG
>JARVZY010001039.1:0-28700 GCA_030686995.1 Artemisia argyi | reverse complement strand
TCCACATAAGAGGCCACTTTATATGCATATCGGCTTACAAGCAATAAACTAAGATCTATAGCACAACAGATTCATACTCTAGTTATCCTAAATAAGACGTGCTATCTTCGATAGATAGACCTTCATGTCATACAAGATTGAATGTTTTGATTATATAAAGCAAAACCTGACCCGTTCATGACTTGTCAATTTCTTGACAACTCTTTGCATCTATTCTGGAATGAATTATACGCAGTTGCCAAGAGAAAGGTGATTACAAAAAGACCAACTATCATAGATATAAGTAGCATCTATAACAACCATTATCCAACGTGTCTTCATCATCGCCAATTACATCACTGACTCAGTGTCATCACCAAAACCTCTATCGCAAATCCTGAAACTCAATCTATACACCCCCAAAAACAACTTGTGACTCATCTTTCAAACACCCCAACACCAATGTGCGTCCTAAGAGAGTGGGGTGAACAAGAGCAACACAGATCAGAGGACTAAGTTGAGTAAGCACAATTCAGATCCTGATTAATCAATGATATAACAGACTGAAATGTTGATTTTTAGGCCTCTGACAAAAAATGCGTGCAAAACAGAAAGCTTTCTAGCTAGTTTAATCATTTGTGTTTAGTTTATACAGGTATAAGACGACTGAAATGTTGACTACCATGTTACCCTCGGTATTTTTTTTAGATAACAATACACGATAAGGTAAAATCGCCTACATAAGATTACGGAAAAAAACAAATTCACAAGGAACCACGATCTAGACCTACAGTAAGTCGAAGGGTGACTCCTGTAGTTTACTCGCAGATGTTAAATTAACAAAACATGGCCTGTTGGCATAGATCTCGTTATTTGCATGCCCAATACATATTTTAAATAATATTAAAATACAAGATACTAAAAGCATATTATTCGTATGCAATTGTATGGTTCCACCATGTGCCCTATATTCTACATGTTCGTGTAATTGTTTTGTACTGTTGTGCATGCTTGACTTATCGTCAAACTTCTTGCCCTAAGCCCCTAATCAAACAACCTGTTCAATACTACCAACTAGACTATTTTAAACTCATAGCCGTCAATCATGTGAAAAAACAAAACAATTTCTTCTTTAAAAAAAAACACTCATGTTGGATCAAAAAAACCTACAATTCTACAAAAACATGTGTTACACATAAAACATATAACTCGACAAGTGGGAAACATTTTAAAAACTAATCCAGACATCTTTGTCAACAAGTTGAAAAATAAATTCCAAATAAAACGAGACCGATTGCGATGCCACATTAAACCATGGTAGTTTCTAATAATAGATAGTGTTCTATATGACTCAGTAAAAGCTGGAAAATAAGGAAGACAAAACTAACCCAGGATAATGTGATGACATTACTCCATTAACCTTTACTGCAGTGTTACAAAAAAAAGCATCGGAAATATGCAAAAATGACATTTACAGGATTAGGATCTTATAAGCTAGTTAGAAGAACCCTCAGGAAGGACTAGAAATAATGGATACAGATCCTCCTTTGACGTACCTAAAAGCCAGTTATCTTTGAATAGTGACTACTTGTGGACTCAATTCAAAACTAGTTAAAAACAATAGATACAGATCATTCTCTGACGTACCCATGCTTTTCTCATATGTAAATCAGCTGTTTTAGCTTTTGAGAGGTGGTAAGCTGGAAACTGCCCACGCTGGTGCATCTACTAGCCATAGTGCTTTACGAGTATCTTTGTGTTTAAAGTCTGGGCCATTTGGATTTTTCTGTATTAAACAGGTTATAAGTATTGGTATTAGTAAAAGTGCCTTCAGCTTATTGTGTGTGTGTGCGCGTGCAAGAAAGAGACAGAGGGTGGTAGTACCTTATCCACTCTGTTGTCCCACCAACTACTAGGATTTTCGACCAAATGTTTCCAAAGATCACCATCTACAATACAAGGAATAAACATGTTAAAAGAATGGTGAGCAAAAGATGGCCTCTACTACAACTTAGACTCATTAATGTAACTGATGTTGAAATCATAAAGTAACATGAAATATAAATTTTGACATCTAGATTGTGAATTTTTAATCGGCAAGTTAATGTTTCCCAAAACACTACTCAAAACATGAAGTCCAATATAAGCAATCATGACCAGCAATGTAAATTTAACAACACAAGTAGGTTAAAAATTAGTTAGTGCCCACCCTTTTCATGTGACGGGCCTGGGATTGAGGAGGCCTGGCGTGGGGCTGTTGGGGTTGGTGGAGAAGCAACTTTTTGGAAGTAGCCACCCCCGGCAGGATGATTACAAAACTCTAACCTTCCAAGCCCTTGTAGAATCTCTGGTGGTGCTCCATCAAGCCACAGTCCATCACCACTATCTTTGTGTTTAAAGTCCGGGTAATTAGCTTTCACCTGGTGTATTTAGCATCATAAGCATGATATTTTACTAATATTTGCATATTATGTATATTGATAGAAGACGAGGTGCAAATTCGATCATTTACTTATGAGTGGACTGATCAAACCAACCGTTTAGCTAAAAGAAAAATGGGTCAACTGTGTCAAATGAGTTGTACTATTAATTAATGCTTACAACCCTGAATTGTTGTATTCAAATAAAGACTTTGATCATTACATATTTTTAAGGAATGGGAAAAATATGTGTAGGGTGACCCGAATTGCAACATGTATTAAAAAAGACTCATTTCAACCTGAACATATTCTGACCCGTTAACTGAGCCTGACCAATAAACTACATTTTGCTGCCTCTAGATAGAGATAATTACCAATCCATTGCGCTTTTTTTCACGATTATCCAGCCATTGTTTGGAATTAGTTAGAAGATCCCTCCATTTAGCTAGAAAAATGAAGAGATATAGTCATTCCTAGTATCATAGCTGACATCCGGATTGCCATAAAGTCAGATAAATGCAAGAATACATAGCAAATGCATGACATACCTAGCATGCTCGGTTTATCAGTGGGCTTACGGCCCACTTTCTTTGAGTTAGGGACTGGGAAAGATTCAGTGCCATTAATTGTACTTTTCTGGCAAGTAAATCAAGAAAAAGGGATGAGAAAAACAAATATCAAGCAATACAAATTCATCAAAAGCATTTATCTAAAAATTTTATAAGATAATGTCAAACCTCAAACAATGTGTGTGGCTGAATAGACATGGTGCTTCGTTCCTCTAATGGTGGTTGGATAAAAACATTGTTCTCCTGAACTGTTACAATTATAGTGTATCAATATACAACCTACACAAACAGGTCAAGACTAAGGGGGTGTTTGTTTAAGCTTATATACGGCTTATCAGCTTATATGTGTTCGGCTTATATAACATAAGTCACAATTTTGTGGCTTATTTTGACACTTATGGGCTTATATAACATTGACAATGTTATACAAGCCCATAAGTGTCAAAATAAGCCACAATGTCAATGTTATATAAGCCCATAAGTGTCGAAATAAGCCACAAAATTGTGGCTTATGTTATATAAGCCTAACACATATAAGCTAATAAGCCGTATAGAAGCTTAAACAAACACCCCCTAAGAATTGCAAAGTTATTTTAACAGTCCCGCTGCCTAAGAAATATCAACAGCTATACCATACATGTATAGGAATTCAAATAAAAAATCAATAATGTAAGATATAAGAAGGTTCCCAAATAATAATTAAGAGACACTTTGACATAATAAATCATGCAGTAGTCGGATCATATATCACACTGTCCTAGATCCTCATATCATAAAAAGAATTGTGCAGTTCCCTTAGCTTTCCTAAAACAACCAAACGTTCAAGGTGCTAAAAAGATACAGAAATGGTTGTATGACAGGTCATTGACTCGCCCATTTCAGAAATACCTAAACTTATGAGTGATACATATATATACAAATGAACACGTACACACAACAAATATCAGCTAAAAAATAGCCAAATAAGTTGATAATAAACTTTATTTGGATGACATATCCTACAAAGAACAAAACCAAGAAGCCTGTAAATATTGGGCAGCATAGAACATGTGTGATGCACCAAATTAGATGAGACAAGCAAGTGTGAAGTTGGAAATCTTGCACTCTAACTCAAGTAGCGGTGCTTCTTAGCTAGGGGAAATTTTTACTTGCCTAAAGATCAAGGCACATAATGTGGCAGGGGACTAATCAAATTATACTATACTACACTAAGTCCCATCCTTTAATATGTTCTTATATGTCACCCCTTGTACACCACCACTCCTAATGAGAATGTACATATCAGCACTCTAAATATGCATGATTTTTTAAGAAAAAATATTCTGATACATAAATTGTGGAAGCATCAAAAATCAAAAGGTGTAGCAAGGATGAATGACAATGTTATATACACAGTTCACCTGAAGTTTTAGAGCTCCACCTTTCCGGATCGCTTGGTGTAGATATTTTTGTTGATTTAGAATCTTGAACAAAATTTATGCTATGCGCCATCACCTATATACTCATTCAAGGTTGTGTAGTTAATACCTAATAAATACACTTATAATAAGAAGATGACAGCTAAAAAGTGAGCTAGTAGATATTGTAAAATAGAACGGACTTCAATTTTCAGAGGAATGTATACCTACTAGAGCATGTACAGGAATACCTGCATGCAGTCAACTTAGAAGCTCTCATACATGTTTCATTGATTATCATGTTGCCTTGACTAAAATATGGAGGCTTATAGGGCATAAGTTCTCTTGCTTTATGAAATTAACTCATTTATCCACATATGAATGGCCTAGTTTAACTAAAGATTGGCACATATAAGCCTCTAACAAAGGTTGTCAAAAGCGAGCCAGGTGGACTACACGTTTTTGGTTGGTCGCCTCTATGGTGTTCACGGTGGGAGGTTCTACAGAAGTGGTAAACTTGGCCGAGTAGATGAGAATCACAAAAGTTATAAGGCAATTAACTAGTTTCAGGTTTCGGAATTTTATGAATACGAGTGACGTGGGTTAGGTTAAATTGAAAAAAAAAAAAGGATAAACGTATCTCTTCCATGATCATTGATACATCAACACTGCCGCCCTAGTACATCAAGACTCTGAAGGCGTGAAGGTGCTAAGTGTTGGAAAATTTAGTGCACTTGGGGGATCAAATCATACTTGGGAATGGGTTTGGAGGTACGGAGTGTACACCCATCAAGTCCCTGATTACCCTGACTCAATAGTGGTTGTGCAGGATTCTGCTGCTAGCATTAGGATTCTGCTGATAGTGGATCCTACTGCTAGCATTAGGATTCTGCTGATAGTGGTTCTGGTGCTGCTAGTGCTAAGCAGATTCTGCTGATGAGAATGTAACTGATTTGACCTATTCAAATGACAGTTATATCTACACTTATGACCACGTTTAATTGGTCATGTAACCACTATTTTTGGCTATAATGGGGGCAATTATGTGGAGATTAATGGGCCGATTAATTCTCATAATTCCATTTGACTAGCTATGAGTATTCTCCTATTTAAGAGGAAATCAGATGATGCATGAAACATACATAAAAACATATAACACTTAAATGCAAAGGGTTATTGATTTGTGCCTAATTCAATAACAAACATTTGGTCCCAAGTAGATATTTGTGATACCCAGGCATTAGGGTCGAATAGTTTACTTTGGAAAGTGATAACACGATTCCAAGTGATATCCGGTAACCATTCTTTGGTACGTAGTTAGGTCATTGATTCATTGATTGTCTTCACCGTGTTCTGGGCTCATAACCACCAACACTAAGGAATAAGAAGAATAGTATTCTGAGTCCATTAACTCATTCTTGCATTCCTTTTCATGTCTAATATCGGAATTCTTTATTCATCTCAACAATAAGATAAAGAACGACTTCAGGTAAAAAATACAGAAAGTTCGCAAGAGCGATTAGTAGATTTAAAACTCAACTTCGTTTATCGCAATGTGGCATTCTAGATATAGTAGGGCCGGCACAGTTGATGGACCAACAACATCAAGATTATCGCGTCTTAAGTTTAATCTAACCCGCATCGCTATAACTTATGACGCACATATATGACCATCTAACATACTTCCATTTAGTCAATAGTGATGCTCGTTAAGATTTAAAAAAAAAAAAAAAAAAAAAAAAAAAACAAAACACACTTAAATATCTTAACTACATTATAATGCATTTAGGCAATCCCTAAAAAGGAAGTCTTAAAAAATTAAGGCAAAAAACATTTCTTTAATTGGAAGGATTTCAAACTAACACATACTTATGAATAGGAGTTACATTACATTATGAATTTTAATCTCATTAATTGTAGGAGCCACTAATATTTATAAACCTCATTAACTTGCAATAGCTCATTTAATCAATGTGATATAACAACCCAATTAAAAAAAAAAAAAAAAAAAAAAAAAAAAAAAAAAAAAAAAAACCTCTGCAATATGATTTAAAAAAAGAAACGTCTATACTATAATTACCTTTTAATGCATATTTCATATACATAAAGCCTAAAAACTAACCCACAAACTAACAAAGTTTAATCTCAGCCTCTAAACACACATTACACTATAGTAATAATTTAAATGTTCTACTTTTAAAAAACATATATCTACTACGTTTTAAAGTATTCAGGACAACGCTAAATAAGGAAAGGTTTAAAATGAAAAATATTTGCTCGCCACAAATATAGTCACCGAATACCCGCCGCCGCATTGCGCGGGTACCCTTCTAGTAAATGTAAATCTTCAAAGTCGATCGTCTAACGACCTTTGCAACTCTCATTTAGTCGACCAAGTTTACCACCTCTCTAACCCCTACCCCGCAGAACCCTAGAGACAACCAACATAAACACCTTGCCTTAGAACCTAGGCGACTGCATGGCTGGCCTCTAACAATCTTGATTAGACTACTATTGTACTGATTTAGAAAAGCATGTGTTGCTTAAGTTTACCGTATTAACATGAATAAAGTTACAGTACTTTGAATATTACTACGGTTAACCAACCAAAACCCTCCACCTTTATATATATAAAAAAACAGTGATCGTCGATATGGAGGGGGTGGAAGATTTACAGCGGCAATTGAACTGAGACAGCTTGTTGTGACACCCAGTGCTCCAGAACAAGATGAGTCATAGGGGGATATACGAAGGCTAAGAGAAGAGCTTTAGTTGAGAAGACATGGACAAGTTAGTGGGCTGACAGTAGGCTTGAGCAAAATCAACCGAAAACCAAACCGACAAACCGAGCAGAACCGGGTCGAACCGAACCGACCTTATTCGGTTCGGTTTTCGGTTTATATAATTATGGTTTTCGGTTTCGGTTTTACTCAGTTCGGCTCGGTTCTGTTCGGGTCAAAACCAAGAAAAATAGACCTAAACTTCGGTTTCGGTTTCGGTTTCGCTTTGTTAACTTCAGTTCGGTTTCGGTTTCGCTAGGTTAAGTTCGGTTCGGTTCTCGGTTCACGTTTTCCTTAAAATCAGTTTTCGGTGCGGGTCGGTTCGGTTCGGGTTTGGCCCGTTGCTCCGCCCTAACCGACGGTTATGGATTTTGGGTAGTTGCCAACAACTTAACATGCTTCGAGATAGTTCTTTCGCATATGATTGTTCTCCTAATGTTTGGGACTTTGGGCCTTATTTTAATCTCATTGTTACACAACCCCAAATTTTTTTTTATTAGTGTGGCAATTCTAGAAAAATAAACTTTGTATTCGCATTTATGATGTATTTGTAACTCAGGTTGACAGCCAAGATCAAATTATTTGAGATTAGTAAGTTATTAACGACAACTGCAATCAAAAAGCTATAGAGTATAGACAGCTCAACACAGTGCAAACAGATTATAAACCACTGTACCTGGACATTCGCTTGAACTTCACTTAACTTAAACGGTGGGACATCCACACTTAAATGACCAGCTACATGGACATAATCTTTTTCCTTTAGATGGCACATCGCAATATGTGCCAGGTCACCTTCAAATATAACTGGAATCCTGTATTACAGAAGAAAGTAGCAACAAATTATAAGCAGACAAAATTATTAGAAAATGTTAATGATAAACACCAGTGTAATATACCATACACAACTTATATGAGATCGTTACCGTGCAAATCACAGCTTAAGGTTATTTTTAACCCAAGGATCAGAAAAAAATATTTCCAAGTTTGCAATTCATAAATCAAATTGCATAATAAAAAACAGTCTATTAGATGAGCTACGTAGCAAGGTATCTTTAACCAATCACAGGTTAGCACCCAATGAGTACCATGAACACTGAAACCATGCCTGAAAGAGCTATCCTACATCCAAACATGTTCCCATAAAATATCTTCAGGAAACTTTGAGCCTAATTTTGCATCACAGCAACCACATAATATACAAGAGTTGAAGGAAACAAACAAATTGCCTCCCTCCTCCAATCATGTTTCATTATTATTTTCTATTCTCACTCTTACACCTGTGCCAGATGATTGACTTTGTAGGTTACAAAAATTTAATCCAGGATATGTGATTTGCCTTCGTCAGGATAATGACAATATCAAAGTTAGTTGATGTAATTGCCTCAGATTCTCCAAAAATGTTAAATGTACAAGATATAAGAAAAGTAGAAACTAAGCCCCAGAAGTATTCTTAAAAATTATCACTATTGGCAGAGGGAGGAGAATATCACACTATCTCATCACTCACCATGTCCACCCTATATTGGACACCCATGCTTTGAAGGTTATATCAAAATTATCAACTGCATACAGCCCTACAAGGGGTACAAAAACTAATCAGGCTAATATAGTCCTTACATGACATGTCTTGTGTGAAATGCAGAGTTTTCTAACACTGCTTATCCACAGTACAATTTAGATAGTTCAGGTCTTGACACATCTAAACTTGTATACATACACATACATGACAACACAACAAGTTAGCAACCTAAAAAAGCAACGGACGACAAAAGATGAGATTAAAAGTCTGGTTAATAAATTACACCACTAATTAAATCTAACCAAAAAACTTAGTTATACACTTATACCAGCTTATAAAAACGTTGATATCTCCAAACTCCCTTCCCCCATCCACAACCCATCACTACAATGCAATCTAGACTCTAGACACCAGTAACGCCACTAATAATTCTTCGTCTCAAAAATCATTTCTCGTGGTTTGCTAATGATACAAAATAATGCCACACCCTTTAACCACTCAGAGGTGCCCTAGTGGTAAAAATCTTGTGACTATCTCAACTCTCGAGTTCAATTCCTACATGGGGCAAAACAACCCTGATGTGGCCCATCAACCTTCTCAAAAAGAGGAGGGCTATACCGGGTTTGTGTCTGTGTGGCGGTGGACTCAAACCTCGTGGATTAGTTAGCCAAAAAGTAAAAACCTTCAAGTAAGCACCAACCACTAAATTTCAAGTACAAACATAGGGTAAAAGCTATATATGATAAACATGGTCAATATAGGGTCCCATTGTGATTCATAAACTTACTTTTTAAATACCAACATATTTTACGATACTTTATTCGAGTCACGTTTATTCAAGAAGCCCCTTAAATTATTATACTTAACAAACTCTATAAACTCTTCTTATACTAAAGCCACGCCTAACAATGTAACATTGTTTATATTTTTTTAACCATGGTTTTTGACCTTTTGTCTGACCAATCCACGAGGTTTGAGCCCAGCGCTACACAGACTCAAACTCGGTAAAGCCCTTCCCTTTTTAACAAGGTTGGCATTGTTTGCGCCTAGTTTTAGTGGTCACATTGGTGTCCTGATTCATAAACTTACTTTTTAAATATCACTATGATCAAAATACTTTATTTTTGAGCATTTAGCATTTATCATTTGAATATTAAAGCTTGTTTCGCAACAAGCATTTATTATTCTTGTTTAGTTAAATGTTACTTTTCTAAATGTTCATTTCTGAAGCATTTAGGTGTCGTTTAGTTGTAGAAATTTTTTCCTGTTTCTTCATTTCTAAATTCCTTGAGAAGGGAATGGTTTTTCTTCTCTAGAGAAGAGTTGAGAATTTTGAAAACCCGTTTAGTTGGAGTTATATTTTTCATTTTTTTTAAAATAGTAAGAAGATTACCTCAACGGTGGGCAGTAGAGGATGACACGAGATTATTGTATGTGTTTTTTTTAGATCCTGTCTCTTTTTATTGAGAAAGAAAGTGAAAAGGGTAGAATGGGCTTTTTAATTTCTTAGTTAAAATTTAGAAAATGAGAATTTCATTTTTTTTTTTTTTTTTAATTGTTGGAAAAAGTGTGACTAAACGGTTTTCATTTTCAATTTGAAAAATTTCCTAGAAAAATGGGTATTTTTCACCAACTAAACGCACCCTTAGCATTTAGCATTTTTGTTTTGTTTAAATGCTACTTTTATAATTACAGTTACATTACCAAACGTGTTTTAGGAAAACAAACCGCCACTGCTAAACCACTATTGCCAACTGCTAACTACCGCTGCTCATTTCACCAAACATACTCTAAACCCTCACCTAAACGCTAACCGCTCCAAAATGCTCCGCGCCAAACATGCATAATAAAAAAAACTAACAGCAGTAAAAATAAAAATAATAAAAATAGTACCAGAAGGACTGCAATGAACCAGCAGATTGCAAAGAGCCCTCATCTTGAGAAATAATAGTACCAGCCCAGTTTTTACCATCAGGTGAAGCTTCAAACTGAACAGGTATCTTAACTTGCCCTATTAAATTAACCGAATTCACAACTTTCGCTTGCCACGGTATCTCACTAGGTTTTTCCCAAACGGTGTCGTTTTGAGGGGATAAAGATGAAATAGTAGTAGTAGGTTCTGGTGACGCTGTTTTTGTGGTTTTTGTGGTTTTGAGGCGCGGTTTTGTAGTGGTGTAGGATGAAGCGTGGTGGTGTTGGGTGGTTGCGAGTGGGGTGAGTTTGAGGAGGCGGTGGCGGTTGGTGGTGATTGCTCGGCGGATGGTGTTCATGACGGTTGTTGGGGTTTGTGGTGGAGGGAGGCGGGGAGTGTTGTTTGGGAGTTAGAAGTGAGTGTGCATTTGGGGGACCGCTTGTTCAGTGTTTTCTTGTGTATGCCAGATGTGATTTTAGGGTGTCAGAAAAAATCTATTTTCAGTTTTGAAACCAAACACTCCTTTAGAACGGAGGGTTTAACGCGACTAAACTTTAACTTTTTCAACCTTAATTAAAAGTGCAAAATAGTCATTTTCACTAACTTTCGTTAGTTTTCTCGTTAAGTGGCATGCGAAATGACTAATATACCATTTTCTTCTTCTCCACTTTCAGGGACATAATTTGCAATTTACCCCATTCATTTTTTCTTGGTTGGAAGCCACCACAGCCACCTCCGCCACCACCACCCTCTACCGCTACCACCACCACACTCCTCCTTCCATTTCATGGATGTCAATGTACTTATCATAAATGCTGCTTGTTTTTTACAGGACGGTAAGATTGAAGCTGAAGTTAAACTCACTGGAATTTTGAGCTTAGGAGCCTTGCAGCTAGGTGAAGTTCGAAAATATAGCACTACCATTGCACCAGGACTGTATGCACCTGTTCATCAACATTTCTTTGTTGCTCGAATGGACATGGCAGTTGATTGTAAGCCTGGAGAAGCACACAATCAGGTATGCACTGTAACCACTGATTGAAATTCTCTTTAATAATAGCTACTGAAGTGGACTTATTATTATGATCGTACACTACTGAATCTAAATACATATTAAAACTGAATCTCAAGTAATGAGGGATTGCAATCAGTTATCTGCTCGTCACTGGATTGTAAGTCTGATATGTTGTTGCTTTAAGGAAGAACATTTCAAATTAAGCTTTCTTATTGTGCATTTCATAGTCTAGTTTTGCCTCAAGTATTACTATACTTACCTAGATTGTGGTCGTTATTTTATGTTCATGTTCAAAACACGAGGACCGTGAATAGGACAGGGCAACTGACAGGCTACAAGCTGGTACCTGGTTCGAACGCTTGCCTTTGGCAGGTTCTGAAGCCAAGTTTTTTAGAAGAGCTGCTTTTCTGAAGCATAATTTGTAGGTCACACCGTATACATCTGGTGAGGATTTTCTGGGAGGAGAGTTCCCTAACCCAAATCCACGTTTAGGTGAAGGTTTGGCATCATGGGTCCAGCAAAATCGATCTCTTGAGGAAACTGATATTGTCCTCTGGTTAGTATATTCTTATACCCATCTCCTTTATTCTATCATTAAGTCACTTTGGCTGGCGATGGCTTAATATTTTTTGATAGTAAAACATACATGCTCAATCTCATTTCTCTGCCTCAATGTTTAGAAAACTTTTTTACAACGAAGTGCTCATCTAGGCCTATTAAGCATGTTCCTAGCTAGGTTGAAAGACTGGCCTGTGATGCCAGTGGATAGGATTGGGTTTATGCTTCAGGTATGTTTGCTACTATCATAAACTGTTTGCAAGAAAATGAGCCTATATCCCAATATGCAGAGCCAATACCATTAAGCCATTAATAACACATTTTTTTTTTTTTTTGTGATCTCTAAAACAAATAATTGTGGTGACTGAAAATTTGAATTGTATTGTGTGCAGCTACATGGGTTCTTTAATTGCTCTACTGCTGTAGACGTTCCCCCTGGAGTGGCTTGTGAATCGGATGTGAAAGACTATCATGTTAAAGACAAAGACACAATTGTTCCCAAATTAGTTTTGAATGGGTTGATGGCCAAGCTTTAATCATTTACCTTCCAACTCTTTGTCACGTCTCTTCAGTTTACGTCTATGTTTTCAGTGGTTGTGTTTGTGTGGTGGTGGTAGCGAAGGGTGGTGGTGTTGGTTGCTGTGGTGGCTTCCAATCAAGAAAAAATGAATGGGGTAAATTGTAAATTATGTCCCTGAAAGTGGGGAAGAAGAGGGTATATTGGTCATTTTGCATGCCACTTAACGAGAAAACTAACGAAAGTTAGTGAAAATGGCTATTTTGCACTTTTACGAAACGTTAGTGGCAAATTTGAAATGCCTTTATGACTCAGTCCCATTTTTACAATTTCGTGATACTTTAGTGACCATTTTTGCAATTTACCCCTAAAAAGAACTCTTTTATCATAACTCAACTCAACCATAACTCAATAATTTATAAATTCAATCCCTAAACTAAAACTAATACTTCATTTTATAAATAACATAACATTAAAACTTAAACATTCCAATACGAATTTAAAAAAAATTTACAACGAAAAAAAATACGAAATAATAAAAACACAACACAAAGGAAACTACAACATAAAGGAAATTACGAAATACAATTACATCTACTGCCGAGGTTGCAAATTATATTTTTTGATGATTCTGTCTTTTTCCGAATCGATCGAAAACGCAATGTTTGGATCCTTGTTGGAAGTGTCAATCATCAGAAATTTCATCTCTTCCAACCTTTGAATCGTTTGATCTTTTTCTTTAGCCGCCCAATACGCCTCTTGGGCGGTTTCCAGTTTCATACGATACTCGTATGTCATAGCCTCCCCGAATGGGCTTGATGAGCTCGTTCCTCCGGTACTCACTCCCTTGGTACTTGTCGTGCTCTCGTATTTAGCTTTCTTTAAAGCACGTTTTTACCCATCGGACGTGGTTAGTCATCATGGCCGAATAACGCCTCGTTTGTTTGGATAGGGACATCGCCGGTTAAATTAAGCGCTTCCGGCACGTCCTATTTTTTATGAGTACGCAAAACCTCCCACGCCTCCTCATTATTAAACGAAGCACCTTTGTGCTCATCATGGTACATTTCTCTAGCCCGTCGCATGATATCAATCTCTTTTTCCCCACTTTTTTTCGTATGTTTTGCACGTTTGTAGAACAAGTTGAACTTTGTGCAATCACAGTTCACCGTTTTCTACTTGCCTTGTATCATATCCTTGTTACGGTTTTGAAATTTGAGTCTACTGAACTCATTGATTACCCATTTCCAAAACGTATCACGAGCTTGTGTACGCCCAACTTATGGATCCTCGGTAGCAGCCACATAACACTTTACAAGTAGTTTTTCCTCACTTGGTTGCCTACGTAATGAAGTATTGGTTATGTCGGGACTTTCTTCATTTGGTTCGATTGGTTCGGGTTCTTTGGATTTTTTGGCCTTTCATTTACCACCTCGTTTGAATGGCTTTGGAGGAGACGTAGGTGCATCGGAAACTTCATTGTTCCAGTTTGTATATGTGATGATTGAGATGGCGGTTGTGATTGTTGGGTGAATTGTAGATTTTAGAAATTGGTGTTGAGTGTGTTTTGTTGGGTTTGTTCCTGATGCGTAGTTTTGCAACCTTGCAAAAGGTTTTACCTCTCAAGGGATCTTGACAAGTTTGCAATCCCCACCAGGCAGTGTACCTGACCGTTGTAGTATAGTATAGTGACAAGTACCGGGGGATTGATCGTTCAACTCAAAGAATAGTGTTCGCTAGGGTTAAAACTCAATTAAACTAGGTCTAGAGGTGAGGGATGATTCTTTTTGTATTTTTATAGTTTTTTAGAAAGCAAGTAAAAATCTCGGTTTTTGAAAGAGTGGGCGGAATTAGTTGCTAATCAACTAACCCAATTAACTACAAATGCAAACAAAATAAAATAAAATGAACTTAAAGTTAATGTGGCGAAAACAATAATAAGAGAAAATGTGTTTACTTAGATTTCACTACTCCCTATCTATCTTTTACCGATTGATTAGTTTGTTACAATTGTATGGATGACGGGTTATATTCCTTAATACCATTCGTAGGGCCGTGTACGATCTTCCCTAACTCTATAAGCTTCTACCTCTTCCTATGTCGAGCCGACTACTAGCTCCTAACATGGCCTCATTAGTAGTTACCTATGCATTAAATATAACCAATTTATCGTAGTACACCTCTGATCATGTTTCTTAAGACGTTCAAGCAAGTTACCAATTGGAAGTCTGCCAGTTTTCTTAAGCCTAACATCGAATCATTCATCCACAACAATTATAAACAAACAACCAACCAATAATCAATATCTAAGTTTCATTACATCTTAGCAAACACAAAGAAAACCTAGCCTAGCATGTTAAAGAGAAGACAAGCATAAGATAGAATCAAACAACACATAGACATATTGAATGATTATTGGAAAACTTATCTTCAATTAATCATGGATGAAACAAGAGTTTGAAACCCTCAAAAATACAGTAAAATTCGTCTAGGGTTTTTCTCCTCTCAAAGTTGCACACAATGAATGAAAAATCAAAAACTATATATAGATTATTAAGTCTGACGCCGTCAACTCGCCGCCATAATTATCATCGTATTGCCTAGATCCACTTCTGACGTCGTCATGTGTAAACTTCATCTTGGCCGTCACATGCAAATTACACTTGATGGCCTTGGTGACGTCGTCATGTATAATTCTTTCAAAACCTCTCTGGCGCGTCACGTGTAACTTGATTTATCCACCTCTTTGTCAAAGGGTGACGGCGTCACATGCATATCCTGACGCCGTCAGGTACAATTTTCAGCATGAATTTGAGACTTTGTCGTTTTCTTCACTTTTTCGCTCCAAAAACGTCCAAAATGCTTCCTTTTCCAGATTTCCTCTCAAAAGTACCTAAAATGACAAAAGGAACGATTTAGGACAATATTTGATCAAATAATCTCGACTTTGGGCTTAAATGACCCCCTAAAAGCGGTACACTTTTCGTCTCATCAAATACCCTTACACTTGAGATTTGCTTGTCCTCAAGCAAATGCACTTTTATTCTAATCAAAATACAAGCTAGGGGTCATTTAACACTAATATAAAAGTAATTGCAACAAATAATCATTCCACTTCAACCAAAACAAGCACGGAAATTATACACTAGCACCTCATGAATAGTGTTTAGATACTCACATCTCTCGGGTGTAATAAAGTATATATCATAATATGGAAATGGAAAATATCTCTCACTACCTGTCATAACAATTAGATTACCATAGGCTTGGGAAAGGATCAAACCTCTACCACTTGGCATAAACACCTAGGATAAACTATCAAAGAGGTCTTTTAAAAGGGTTATAACGTGAGGTGTAGGGATATGGTAAACACGGGTTTGTTAGATAAAGGCAATATTTACTGGTGGCGAGTTAATCATCTTGGTCAATTATATGTACAATGTGGCATTGCTAAGCCAAGACTCGACTCCACTTAAGCTAATCAAAAACATAAAATAAACGGGATAGTAGTCCTTTTTTTTTTTTTTTTTTTTTTTTTTTTTGCATACACTCTTGCCCTACCATCCAAAATAATACATCATAGGGGATTTGCATTCCCCTTACACTTGAACTTTTACATACTTTACAATTAACTATTCTAATTACTCGAATCAAGATAATCAAAACACTTGGAGTACTTTTTAGATATTAACGCACATATGGGGGTAATATATGATGTTCTTCCCCATTACTCCATAACACTAGTACTTTATCCATGAGTCCCAATCGTCCCAAAATAATATGTACAAGATATGACTCGACTTAGCAACCATGTAATCAATTAGACAATTAACTAAAGGTTTAAACATGTAACAATAATGCACTAAAGATAGGCTCGGAGGGGTGTACTAGGGGTATCGTGTACTAAAAATGAGTACAACGCAAAGGTGTGGGAAAAATTAATTGACTTTATTAGTCAAGTAATTATGTCTTCATTGGTTAAGTAATTATGATACGGGTTTAAAC
Organism: Artemisia argyi; assembly: GCA_030686995.1. Classification (NCBI taxonomy): domain Eukaryota; kingdom Viridiplantae; phylum Streptophyta; class Magnoliopsida; order Asterales; family Asteraceae; genus Artemisia; species Artemisia argyi. The sequence goes on along the minus strand of JARVZY010001039.1, from coordinate 12,026 downwards.
ACAAGGGTTATCCTAATGCCTCTTATCATGTAGTAAATCCTAACTACACGAATGTAATGTCACTAGCGGTCTCGGGATGCATCACTAACGCAAGTTCTAGAATTTAAGTACTACCGGCACTCATAAGCATCTTTTCCTAAAAAATCTAGGGGCGAACCTCACATGTTTGGGGTGGAAATTTTTGAGTGGTATGGTTTTTGTGCTAGTCATACAACTCCTATCCATGAGACGCTCATTAAGGCTAAAGCTTCGCTCCTAAATGTTGTAAAAAAAATTAAATTTGGCGCTAAAATTGCCCTAACAAGTATTTCTCTTAGTTTTATTACACACCTACTATTGAACAAACAAACTCAAGTGCAATTATATTCTCTAAGGTATCATCATTTATCCTCCCCTTACACTTAAGCTGAACATTGTCCCCAATGTTCAATAAAAATGATGTAAAAATAATGAAGGTAAAAGAATGAAATAAATACTCCCCTGATTCGTTTGGTGTGGATAAATGGATAACATGGTTAAATCCTCCTCCAAGAAAATGAACATTGAAAGCTTCCCTCCAGAAATATAAATCGTCTTCTTGTCCAATATAACCTGTTAAACCTGAGAAAACAATCATGGCAAACCTCGCCTAAAATCGGCGGCAATCTATATATATAAGGATATAAGGCTTGTGGAATGAATGTTTGCAGATTTCATGGAGTTTATAAAACTAAAGAATTAACAAAAACTTTAAAACTCCGGTAGAAAAACAAAACTTGCAAAATTTTTCAGATTTTTTTTTACACCTGAAGCCGTTAGGTTATAACCCTGACGCCGTCAGAGTGTTCTGACAGAAATCTTATGTTAAGTTTCCGGAAAATTTCTGGAAAAACTCATGCCTTAATTCCTGGAATTCCTGCAAAACATCATTATGACTCGATACAAGCATTTGACTCAAACAAATACTAATATACATGTTCATTTAATATTGTTGCGGTTCATGTTCAATTCCGTCCTTAGAAAACAAGTTTAGATTTCCCTTACACTTAGCTTTTGCGAAATACCTTTTTATGAAGTTAAGACAAACAACAAGGTAAAGCATTTTCACAATTTATTATGAAACATGATCCACAAACAATAAAAATAAAGCATGCATACGGAAACAAATAAAATCAAACAAACAAACCAAACAAATAAAACAAATAAAACTTTGGTTGCCTCCCAAGAAGCGCTTTTCTTTATTTACGAGTCTTGTAGCTAGACTCAAGGTCACGGGCTATTACGTGACTTCGTCATTGGTCACGGTTCCTAGGTCATTCTCCAAATCTCTATCGGGATCGCTTTCATAGTGCAGGTATTTTGGGTCTTCAAATTCAAAGATATCTTCCCGATATTTGGAACCAAGCTTACTGACATCCTTAAAGAACCCACATGATAAGTCAAAGGTGTTTTAACATCCTCTCTAAACATCATCATCACATAAAATAAGTTGGGACCCTAGCTTATCAAGTCCGTCGCAATCTACTCCTTCGAAATCTTTCATTTTATACGGCTTTTGGTGTGAGATTCTCCTAATTCCATCTGTGAAAGTCATGATTCCATTCCGGTTGTCAACCATTAAGTTAGTGATTTCACAAAAGGGCTCCCCAAAAACAACTTGTGATAACCTCGGGTCGATATAATCCTCAATGTTGTCTACGATCATAAAGTCCATTATGAATGTCATATTTCCTACGAATACTTGAACTTCATGATCTCTACCAACAGCATTTTCTCCTTTATAAATCAATCCCCATCTGAAAATATTGTTGTAATGGAACAAGGACATAACATTATTGGGTAGGCACACGTCAATGTAGACATTATAAAAATGCTTGTGACCTATCATACAAGGGATTTTGAGGTTATTCGGAACACGTCGCCTTATATTTCCCGGCCTTCCACCCTGTAATCCATTTGTATTACAATCCAATGATGGTCGGTATTCATACACTTCCTCATTACCCTTACGAAAAATTACTTTCCTGACACCATTGGTGAATAGTGCACTACCATCGCTCTCATCAAGGGTCACTCCTGTCTCTTTTACAAATGGTTTTCCAAGGACGAGGTCAGTTAATGTTGGATTAATGAATGAGTCTATGTCATCGATCACGGTTAGATCAATGTTATAGATGAATCCTCCAATCATAACTGATAACCTTTTCATTATTCTGACGTTATCGAGCCCTTTACATGTAATTTGTTCAGGGAAAGCTTCGTTGTAAAGGGAGAGAGAGATAGCATTCACAGGGAGGTTAGGATCTATGTAAGCATCGATTATGAGTTTTTTCCTAGTGGTGCAAGAAATCTTAAAAACATTAGAGTCGCCTTCCTCAATCCTATTTCTACACCCTATAGTAATCTCTACCATGTCTTTCTCGAGGTTCTCCATAATAGATTCATCCAAAATTCCCGGATTTTCTTTAGGCCCTTCGGATTCTTCTTCCGACTCCTCCCACTCGCTCGACCCTGGTGTGATGGAGTTCTCGAGTAAGTTTACAGGGCTCTTAGCCATATCGTGGTCTTTCTTGGGGGCCTCTCTTTTAACTCCATGACCTTCATCCCAAGTTGGTTGTTGGCTCTGATAGGGAGTAGGAGCAAGTATTGTGGTAATGGTGTTTACGAAGTGGATTGGTCCCGAGGGGTTAACATGGTCCCTAGCTTCCTTCACCTTTGGCGATATATGTTTAAAGAGTTTACTAGGGTTCTTTATTTTTACATGGGAGGGTGGCTGATTAATGATGGTGACGGATTTGACCTCTTCAGCCTGAGTCGATTTACTAGCAATGCGCTCATTGATAGCGTTCAACAGGTTACTAACCTTGTTATTCATATCGGCTTGCTGTTGTCTGAATCGAGTCTCGAGCGCGGAAAGCTGTAATTCTTGAGAGAGAATGAACTTTTGCAGTGCTTCTTCATAGCTTTGCTTAGGGGTGATCTGTGGTGGATAATGCTCGGACCATGCGAGTGGGGGATAATCATTTAAGAATACGCTCCGAGTCTGGTATCCTCTGAAATTTGGCTTATCCTTCACAGGCCTCGCCAAAATTTCGAGGCCCTCGATTAGCTGTAGGCCACCTATCCTCTGTTTTATCAGCACACGAGGATGCGAATTCCTTAAAAGCACGTTTTGGAAGTTCCATGTAATTATGAGTTTCATGAGGACCACTACATAATTCGCATGAAGAAGTGATTTTGTTCACTTGGCTTGGAGGTTTAGGAGCTTCGTAGGATTCCATAAGAAACTTGACTTGGTCTTCAAGTTCCATGATCCTACGGTCGGGAGTGCTTGAATTATTCGAAGGCAAAGATATTGCCTTGACTGTTTTGTTCAAATCACGGGGATCATTCCAACTTTCATTGTCACAGAGAGCAAGATCTTCTATGAGTTCCCATGATTCTTCCGCACTTAGATCACGAAGCTTGCCACCGGCCGATTGGTCAATGGTTCGCCTTGTGGAGAGATCGATATGGTCATAGAAAATTTGGACTTGGAGCCAAAGATCTATGCCATGATGAGGGACTTTTTGGAGTAAGTCCTTGAAACGAGTCCATGCTTCATAAAGAGTTTCACCTTGACGTTGTTGGAACATCAAGATGTCATTTCTAAGCTTAGTAGTTCTCCCCGGTGGGAAAATTTAAGCAAGGAAACGAGTGGTGAGATCATCCCAAGAGGTGATTGATCCCGTGGGTAAACGCTCAAGCCATTGACTATCTTGGTCACGTAGAGAGAATTGGAAGAGATGCAATCGGGTCGTCTCTCGAGTTTCAACATCAAGGTCTATGGAATCTATGATTTTGAGGAAATCCTTGAGATGTTGATTAGGATCTTCGGAACGAAGTCCATGGAATGCACATCCGCTTTGCACCAACCGGATGGTGTCGGATCGCAAGGGAGACACATTGGCTCCTTGAGTGAGCTCAATGGTGTTTCGATAGCCTTGGTGGCTAGGGCGGGAGTACTCTCCTAAAGTTCGGGGTCTAGGAGGTTGGTTTGGTTATGGTGGGTTTTGTGGATAGTTTTGTTGTGGTGGGTTGATGGGATCAAAGAGATTACCACCTTTCATGATGGCGGATGGCAATGGTTACGAACAAAGGTAACAAAGAAAAAGATAGACTAAAGAAATCTATAAAAAATAAAAATCTTACTAGAAAGGAATCTAGCAAGTAGACCTAATAAAAAGAAATTTCAACCTAGACAATAACTATTCCCCGGGCTGCGACGCCAAAAACTTGATGCGTAGTTTTTCAACCTTGCAAAAGGTTTTACCTCTCAAGGGATCTTGAGAAGCTTGCAATCCCCACCAGGCAGTGTACCTGACCGTTGTAGTATAGTATAGTGACAAGTACCGGGGGATTGATCGTTCAACTCAAAGAATAGTGTTCGCTAGGGTTAAAACTCAATTAAACTAGGTCTAGAGGTGAGGGATGATTCTTTTTGTATTTTGATAGTTTTTTAGAAAGCAAGTAAAAATCTCGGTTTTTGAAAGAGTGGGCGGAATTAGTTGCTAATCAACTAACCCAATTAACTACAAATGCAAACAAAATAAAATAAAATGAACTTAAAGTAAATTTGGCGAAAACAATAATAAGAGAAAATGTGTTTACTTAGATTTCACTACTCCCTAGCTATCTTTTACCGGTTGATTAGTTTGTTACAATTGTATGGATGACGGGTTATATTCCTTAATACCATTCGTAGGGCCGTGTACTATCTTCCCTAACTTTATAAGCTTCTACCTCTTCCTATGTCGAGCCGACTACTAGGTCCTAACATGGCCTCATTAGTAGTTACCTATGCATTAAATATAACCAATTTATCGTAGTACACCTCCGATCATGTTTCTTAAGAAATTCAAGCAAGTTACGAATTGAAAGTCTGCTAGTTTTCCTAAGCCTAACATCGAAATTATTCATCCACAACAACTATAAACAAACAACCAACCAATAATCAATATCTAAGTTTCATTACATCTAAGCAAACACAAAGAAAACCTAGCATAGCATGTTAAAGAGAAGACAAGCATCAAACAACACATAGACATATTGAATGATTATTGGAAAACTTATCTTCAATTAAGCATGGATGAAACAAGGGTTTGAAACCCTAAAAAATATAGTAAAATTCGTCTAGGGTTTTTCTCCTCTCAAAGTTGCACACAATGAATGAAAAATCAAAAACTATATATAGATTATTAAGTCTGACGGCGTCAAGAGTAAGTTCTGACGCCGTCAACTCGCCGCCATAATTATCATCGTATTGTCTAGATCCACTTCTGATGTCGTCATGTGTAAACTTCATCTTGGCCATCACATGCAAATTACTCTTGATGGCCTTGGTGACGCCGTCATGTATAATTCTTCCAAAACCTCTCTGGCGCGTCACGTGTAACTTGATTTATCCACCTCTTTGTCAAAGGATGATGGTGTCACATGCATATCCTGACACTGTCAGGTACAATTTCAAGCATGAATTTGAGACTTTGTCGTTTTCTTCACTTTTTCGCTCCAAAAATGTCCAAAATGCTTCATTTTCCAGATTTCCTCTCAAAAGTACCTAAAATGACAAAAGGAACGATTTATGACAATATTTGATTAAATAATCTCGACTTTGGGCTTAAATGACCCCCTAAAGGCGTTACACTTTTCGTCTCATCAGTTCCCATTGTAGAAATCGTTGTTTTTGTTGGTAAAGTTCCTCGTTCGACAAGCCGAGTGGGTTAAGGAAAGGGATGTTGGTTGATGATGAACCTGCGTTCGGGTTTGAAGATGAAACCGCGTTTGGGTTATTCCAACCCATGAGATTCAAGAAACTTTTATCGTTGTTAAATCCCGACATTTTTTTGCTGGCAAATGGAGTATATGTAGATGAAGTTGAGTTGTGGAATTGTGAAAAAAAAATTGTGTGTTAATTGGTTATTTATAGTGTTGGAAAAAAGGTTTTGATTATTTTTAATCGATTCTATCCGTTTGTAAATGTTGGAGGGGGTAAATTGTATTATTATTATTTTTTTAATTCCAACAATAATAAAGACGTTGGAGGGGTAAAATGATTTTTTTTCTTCTTATTTAGCCTTAACGCTGTGTTAGCAGCTTAACGTGGACCTTAACGCAACATGTTAACTCGAAGTGACGGTATGGTAACGCGCCCTTAACTTTTCATAGTTGGTAGACATGTGTTATGTTTTGCATGGTGTCGTACAAAGAGATAATGTGTATTACGAGGTTATTAACCTAAACGGATGATGAACAATGACTTGGAAACCACATCTCGCCCAATAACAAAATGCCACAATATAGATGGTTTAACTGTTTGGGCTTGACAGCGTTAAACATCAACCAATAGGAATCCTTATTAGAGAATAACGGGCCACGTAACAAATTCTTGTGAAGCCCGTTACATTTTAGGTGTTAGTATATTTTATAATATATCCATTGTTAGAATATCCATCATTATTAGACATCAATTGTGCCGAATGTACTAATACGTATTGCAACCAAAATCTTAATTGAGCATAGTCAAATAGTACCAATAGAATATTACTAATATGTGTAATATTACTTATCAAAATATATGCAATATTTATGCTTCTTGGGTAAACATTACAGGTTGTATGGTATTCAAATAGTACCAATAGATATATTACACGTTTTTTTTGAAAATTCTGATGATGATAAACTTGGAATAATGGTAACTAAATGCATACAATATGTATTTATATATCTTGGTATATGAGCATTAACTTGTGTATCCTTGTCATTTAAATGGCAACCATAAAATAAGTTGTGTATCATTGACTTTCCATTTAACGTTAGAAGAAAACAATTACACACATTAATAATGTTACCAACGTATTGTTACACCCTATGCTCGCTTTGACCAAAAACTAAAACTTTAACGCAGAAACGACTTCACTTTAACGGACCCTTCGTTACTCTTTTAACCATTAACAAAAATTTAAATGAAATAGACTCAATTCCCTTTAAAACGACAGGTGGCGCGACCCGTGACGACTTACGGTTTAAAAATATATGACTTCCCGAAAATTGACAAAATCTAAAAAACCGATCATATGGTCGTATAAAATATTTCATTTGGCCGTATGGTCACCTCAGAAACATATCAACCCACTGACTCAAGAATACAACCATATGAAATATCTCATATGGTCATATGCAATATGAGATATTTCATATGGTACCTCACTACCTGCAGCAACATTTCCAAATAAACATAACCTTATACTTTACTTTAATTCTGAAAAACCGACTTCTATAACTCGACATAACACGATTAAATAACATCACCTAAATGACACTTCGAAATAGTACTTTACAAATAGACATATAATATACCCGTTTTGACCCATTTCACAACAAACGACCTTTAATACTCTCATATTAAATCAAACTTTCCAAAAACCTTTAGCATAACGTAAATAACCATTTTCATAACCATTCAACCTGTTTGCAACCCAAAATGGGTATATTTATACTTATTCCAAACACCCTTTTATCCGTATCTATAAACATACACTTTAACCCTTTAACCCGTAACTATAACACACCATTACCAATCAAGTACTATCATGAACTCGACATACACTTGACACATGACAACATATTTACAACCAATAGGAGACTCACTAGGGCATAACATGGATTTAAGCTCGGTATTCTACCTAACCTCATAAATACATAAAACCTTATAACCTTCTGCATCCAATCCTTAATCCAAGCATGGCACTTCCAACTAACCTACAAAACGTTAGTTATCTATAACGTAAGTGAATGCTTAGTAAGTAACTAGATTAACATATGGTTAACACGTTAATTCACATATATGCATTACGAACACTTCAACCATTAAACAAATAAGGTCGTAATCACGTTCGACACATAAACATCACAAACATACCTTAGCAATTCCATACTCGTAATCTATCACTTGAGTCAACTAACTAGGCAAAATCACCTATCAAACCCATACTCACTAATCCAAGGCTATCAACTATAACATTCATACTCATAATCACATAATATGCAACAACCATATTAAACACATATTAATCGAGTTACTTACCTTAACTTCCAAAGCTAAGCTACAAATCATAATACCACCACCACCATCATCATCATCATATCCATCATTAACCTCTTCTTTAACCTTCTAAGTGTCATAATCATAACACGAACACATAATACACATCACTAAACTACTAAAGCAATCAACATAACCTTTAATCCTTTTTAATCATCATATGATCATTGTTAGAATAAATAAACCATGACAATCATAAAAACAGGTAAGCATATATGCGGAAGCGAAGGATCAATAATAACAATTAAAAGATTAACATAAACATAATCAAGAACGTACCTTTAGATTCTAGCTAAACAAGAATCACTTCAATAAACCTTCAATTATAGATGAACCCTAATTAGGGTTTATAAGGATCAATGATTAACCCCTTACCATTTTGATAATCGATCCAAGATAATTACTATAGTGAGTAATTACCACGTTCTTGTACACATGAATTATTAACGAATTAATGTGATTGCAAGATCAAAGTAAACACAATAATTTTGTAAAACAAAATTTCAAATCAAAGAACCCTAAGAGTTGTTTGTTCGACCAGCTATCCAAAAGAAAAAAGAAGAAAACAATTTTAGGGTTTAGTGTGTGTACAAGGTACCCAACAATTAACCCTAGGCATTGTATATATACTAGAGCAAACTTGGAGGACAAGTTGGATGAGGATTGGGTCTTCCCAACCCATCCAAAACCGGCCATAAACCCACAAGGGGATTTCCGGATCATTCTTGACTCCTAATTTCACTTAAGTCCTTCTCTTTTAATATTTAACGACCGTTAGTCATTACCATTAATTACTAACGCCCGTTAGTCGTTATTTGTGTTTAAATAATTAAATATATATCTAATATTTAATATATAATAATTATTGTTCATTAATTCGTATTCGTAATGTGTGCAATCCCATGGTCTCAGGTTCGATACTAGACATGCACGTATTAATATTTATCCACAAACCAACAACTCCCACTTGGATATCTATTAATAGTGTAATGACAGTGGTTAGCGTCTTGCAACACGCCAATGCCCCTAGTTCAACTCGAGGGAGGTTTCTTGGAAAAATCTTTAATGATTCATCATTATTATTATCATTTTGTTTCTAATACTACGTTAATAAAGATAAGGATCTTAGTCATTCTTTAATTAACAATTCTGTTTCTCGTCGTTTATGATTGAACAAGATTACCAAAACATCTGAATGTATTCCAGATAGACTTTGGGCGTGCGCACGCAAACATCTTGTTAACCCTACGAGGGGCCCAGCAATATTAAACTTCAAAACAAATTTGAAGGAACAAATTCTCTCTTGACTACAAGAATAACCCATGAACTTTGCAACACTTCTGAAAACAATCCTTATAACTACCAGTTACAGATAGCGGTAAATTGCTTCACAGAAATGTACTACATCCATGACACTTATCTGGTATCTCAAGTTTGAGGATAACTATTTTCATGATTCTGACATTAAATATTAAATCATATTGTTGGGATAAGTTCTATATTCAATTCATTGAATATCATGTGAAATTGGTATGACTACGCATCAATATACTTCAAGTATATCCTAAACCAATACTCAGATTTGTCTTAGTTTAATGATATTCCCATATCATTAATTGACAACGGACAATTTAGAATAACATAAGTTATTCACGGATTTAAACATGCAAATATAGGATACAATCTATTATTAATGAAAACAAACGTACAAAGTACTTTAATTCATTATAAATAATAATTGCTTAATATCCCTTATCCAAATACCAAAATAGATCAATGCATGATAATTCTAGTTAATGAATTTTGTCTCAAGTAATAACTTGAAGACAATTATTCCTCAAGTAATGACAATCATACTTGTTGACAAGGCATTATTTCATCTAAATTTGATCTATCCGAATTTTGAGAATACTCATTTCAAGAATTCAATAAGTAAAATTCTTGTATGTGTACATCCAACTATCTTGATAGCCACGTAATATTTCATAAATGGTGTGACATCCTCAATCACCAATTTATAACAATCAAACTTTCAAATATTTTAAAGTTTAAAGTATTCTAATTCTTTAATGTATAATGCAACTATGCTCTTAGTTGAGCACAACTAGTTCACATGGGTATTAATAAGGATAAAATCCTTCCATGACTACTTATTGAGTGTCATCTCAATTAAACCAGCATCATTGTATATAAACCACAATTTGCTCTTTAAAATTTCGTAAACTTAATATCCATTGTGTAATGTTTGACGCCTTTCAATCTTTCAAGATTTATTGTCAACTATAAAAATTACGCAACAATTTGCCATATTGTTTATACTTAGAATTTTAGGAGCAATTCCAGATTGAGGATCATTATTCTAAGTCCAACCATATTCCATTAGAATATTCATTACACAAGTTACATAATAACTTTTAATTGGATATCAAATATTGTTGAATCATTTAGCATTTAAGCATGATACAACAATAATATGATGCACATGAAAAATCCATTAGCCAGACTTAGATTTCATTCATGTTCTATCTTTTCAAAGTATATATCCATTTTCTAAATGATATATCATGTTCTATTAGAATTTATTTACCGCACATGTTTATTAAATAATAAACTTTTGTTCCAAGGTTGTATGCTTTATTTTCTAAAATTTTCAAATAAAGTTTCATTCCAAACTAAGTCTAACCTTTTACTTATATGGAATGTTACTCTATAACATATATGATTTAGTAAATCAAACATAATACTCCTACTAGCTTTCAGGAATACTTAGAAATTATCTTATTTCAATTAAAAATCAACACACGGATTTAATAATTAAACATAAGAGTAATCTCCTAGATATATGCATTTATCCATTCATGAATTATTGCACTTTGTATACTTCTAAAGATTTATTTGAATTCATAAACTCCTTTTGATTACTTATCGTCCTCGCTCAAGTAATTATTCAAGAAAGAGTTTTGAAATTCATGGTCAAATTTCATATTTATGAAAATAAGTATGACAATTACTATCTTTCTATCTTTAATGTTCTTAGGAAAGAGTATTCAATCATAGTTAATTGCTTAAGTATGATTAATAATCTTGTCATAAGATATGCATTAAGATATGTATACAATTTTGTCCATATGATTTCTACACAAATATTTAAACGACTAGGGTTACATAATCTTTGAATAAACTCTTCTTAATTCTCTAAATATTAAGAATTAAGATAGACCAAATTTTCAAAATTTGAATATCTTTATGAACAACATCTATATCATTCATACTATGAGTAATTTACCCAATTCATGATTTGGTAATACTTCATCATATAATCCTTAGCATATTAATTAAATATCTGAGATATCCAAGTGGATCTATGAATGAGAATTCCATCATCTTGAGGTTTATCATTTACATGTTTTGCCTCATCACGATGTTCACTAGTGTGTTTTTAGAAGATTACGTATCTTGTAATTTTATCTTTCAAGATAAAAAAAACTCCCACTTGCCTTTAGTAATTTATAGACTATCAATAAATACTTAGCAATTAAGAATTTGTTAATAACCTACACATAAGTAGTTTAACAAATTCATAACTCCAATTTAAGAATTAATGTGATTCATCACATTTCATAGTTCAATAATGTCTTATAAATCTTCTAGGAGTCTAATTGAGTATATTAATCAATACTCAATTTTTCTAACCTTGATAACTTTTGGAAGAAAAGAAGTCACAGTTATCTTTAATTAAACAATATAACAAGAGTTTGATTTCTCTAACTGAACATACCATAAATATGTAGTATTTCATTAGAATTAATATTGTAAGATAATCTAACAATATATAAGATAACCATATTCTGTTTAACATACATATTTACCAACTAAGTCAACTTAATGGTATAATGGTATTTTC
>JARVZY010010226.1:0-26653 GCA_030686995.1 Artemisia argyi | reverse complement strand
AAGTACCACCTAGTTTTTATAATTTTCCTAGCTTTCATATAAGTTAAAATAATTTTAGGAATTTTTATATAATTTTTACTGTTCATCTTCAAGTTTTTATAATTTAATTAGTTTAATTGGTAATTAATTAATAATTAGTAAAATAGTTTAAAAATACATAAAACAAACTTTTTATAATTTTTTAGGATTCCTGTGATGGTTAATTAGATTTATAAAAATCTTCTTAATTATCTAAGTCTTTTTAGTATTTTTAAGAATTTAAATCAATATAATTAGTTAATTAATAATTAAATAATAATTAATTAATAATAATTAAATAAATAGTGTGAAAAATATAATTTTGGTTTTAAAATAAGTTTTATAATATTTTGGACTTTTAGAAATTTTAATTTTATATTTCTAGACTTATTTTACATTTTCTTATTTATTAGTGAATTATTAAATAAATTAAAAATAGTTATTAAATAATAATAATTAATTAAATAGTTATAAAAATAATTTTCATTTTCTAATAATTTTCTTATAAGTTTAGGATTCCAAAAATATAATTTTCATATTTTTGGGAGTTTTATTTGACAAAATTCACGTTTAGTTTCGTACGTTTTCGTTTACTTAAATTTAAACGTACATTTTATATCTTTTTACATTTTTAGGTTTTATTAACTTTAAAATAAATTAGTAATTATAAAATAAATATTTTAAGTTTATTTAATTTGCATTTAAGCCCCTAAGGCATGCAAATTCCTACTATAGTTAAAATTGTTTTTGTTTACGTTTAAATATTAAACGTACGCGTTCTCCAGTTCCTTTTCATTTGTACTTATCTGATTTCACGTATTAGTTGATATAGCTTATCAAAGCTATTCACACTTATATTTCAGTAGTACAATCACTTGAACCCTTTTTCTGTTCAAATTACCTGATCTCAAAGTCATTTTATTTCAGATTTCACGCCTCGTTGGGATTTAACGATCCGGGGAAACACTACACTCCACGGAGTATTGGTTTAGACTGTTTGACTTGTTGACCATTACTTGGTTGATATTTTCTGACTGTTTGAGGCCAATCACTTATGCTGCATACAGAGACTTCAAGGTTTTTCCAGATGGATGTGAAAAGTGCCTTTATGAATGGAAAGATCTCTAAAGAAGTCTATGTACAACAACCACATGCTTTTAAAAGCAATGAGTTTTCTAACCATGTTTATGAATTAAACATAGCCCTATATGGTCTGAAACAGGCTCCAAGGGCATGGTATGAAACTCTTTCCAAGTTCCTTATTCATCATAAGTTTATGAGGGGTACCATTGACAACACCTTGTTTATTTATAAAACAAATGGTGATGTCATAATTGTTCAGATATTATGGATGATATTATTTTGGGCTCAACAAACATGGATCTTTGTAAACGTTTTGTAAAACTGATGACCAAGAAATATGAAATAAGTATGATGGGAGAGTTAACATATTTTCTTGGTTTTTAAATCGAACAAAATTCAAAAGGAATTTTGTCAATAGAAATATATTAAAGATTTGTTAAAGAAATATGACTTCTCTGATTGTGCATCAGTGAAGTGTCCCATGATGCCCCTGAATAATTTGGGCCCTGATAAATCAGGAAAATCTGTAAATGAAACTTAATACAGAGACATGATTGAGTCTTTGATGTATCTTATAGCGAGTCGTCCAGACATAAAATTCTCCGCATGTCTCTATGCAAGGTATCAATCTGAACCGAAGGAATCCCACCTTGTCATTATTGTAAGAATTTTCATGTACCTCCAAGGAACTCCAAGTCTAGGGCTCTAGTATCCTAAAGGGTCATGTTTTACTCTTAAGGCATACTCAGACTCTGACTATGCAGGTTACAACCTAGACAGGAAAAGCACATCAGGGGATGCTAAACTTGGTGGAAAGTTAGTGTGTTAGAGTGCAAAGAAGAAGAACTCAGTGGCTCTGTCATCAGCTGAAGCTAAGTATGTAGCATTAGCTGGGTGTTGTATACAAGTTCTCTAGATGAAAAGTCAGCTAGCTGATTATGAGATCTGTTATGACAAGGTACCTATCTTCTATGATAACAACAACACCATTTCAATCTCCAACAACCCTTTTCTGCACTCAAGTACTAAGCATGTTGCATCATGCATCACTTCATCAGAAACCACATCATAAAAGGTGATGTTAAACTTCACTTTATACCAACTGTTGTCAGCTCGCTGATATTTTTTATCAAACCTTTACTAGAGCCCAGTTTTACTAAACTTGTAGCTGAACCTGGTATGTTGGATATTGATCAAGTGGTCCCTGATAAATCAAAACCAAATCAAACCCTCTAAAAAATTTATAATAAATGAGTAACTAAATTCAAAACATAGTTACTATAGGAGTGACATTCTATATTAAAAGAGAATCTTTTTTGAAAAGTTGCCCACTTTCTTAGGATGGGAAAAACAATTGTATTCATGAATGGCCGTGTTCTTAAATAAATTATTGAACTAAGCCCAATCCCGACATAAACCCCTAGGGGAGACCAAACTATGTAAGAACAAATGGGCTTCCCATTTAGCTCTTGGTTTAAGCTCATTACTTCTTAAATAGTCTAATTAATTAAGCCGAATGAAGTTTTGTATAATTAGATCATTTATATATTTACAATAAATATATAAAGTTTCAATCTTGTCTTATTGTGTGTGACCCCATGGTATCATATACTAATGGTAGTATTTAATTTTGTTATATCATGCACATATTCCAACAAACTCCCACTTGGGCATGTGTATAACTTCAAGTAATTAAATACCGACAAGTATCCTTCTAGCAACAGAATTCTGTCTCCCTCCAAAAAAAATACATGAATTTTCCGCTGTTGACAGAACCAAATAACATATCATTAACTCTTAACGATTTTATAATTTGAGTAATATTCTTATTCCCTTTGTTTCTAATACACGTTAGTTTGAGACATGGAATAAGTAATATGTTTCTCTATCTGGAATCAATGATATTACCAAAGTAAGTTACAAGAACATCTTAACTTATACTTCAGTCACGGCCGTGTTAACTGCCTATGATTCATTTTCTTGAATAACTGCCTTTTCATCTTCAATTTGTTGTTTCCTGGCATCGCAAAGGAATTATTATGTCGACAGTAGATAAATATTTTTAATATTAAAATGCAAACAAAACTTTGTAACATACTTGAGTTGAAACTAAGTTTGAGATTGTGAATGACAAATTTGCAGGTTTGAGTATTTGATTTGTGTGCTTGGAAACGTTTTGTAAAACCAATTATATAAAAGCTCAGAGAACTAAAGATTCATGTTACTTTGGAAGTTGTATTATTTAGTATCTATTTTCAAAAAAAATTATTGTGTTCATATTTATCATTAAGTTTATTAAGTGTTTAATAAAACATGTGTAAATCATGCAGAGGACCATAATATTAGCTGCCACATAAGTGGAAAACCCGCTAAGCTTTTTCTAATCCTCATTTTAATCCTCACAGCCAAACCCACTAAGAAAAAGTTATTTTTAAACTCTCTTAGTTATCGGCCTGGCTCAGGCTCAGCATGTGAATAGTGCTGGCTCGAGCCACGGCTCCACAATGCACCCGGGCCATCCTCCTCCCTTGAGCCGGCCTCCCACCCGACGGCTTCGCAATAGTACTGGCCCCCAATTTCACTTCAATGAATGTTATATGGAATAATATCAATAACATTTTGTTTAAATATGTACAAAGTTTTAAAGATGTGATTGATTCGTCAGTTTTTTTCAACCTAAAAATATAATCAAAATAATCTACTCAAATTATGTAGTAATCATAGAATATTGTTTAAAGTAATTTTAAATATTGAAGATAACATTTAACAAATTTAATTTACAATTTGTTAAATATAACATTTAACAAATGAACATAGAATTAAAATCATTTATCTTTTATTAACTAAAATCATAACCTACATCATATGATAAAAATCAAGATCAACCAATAATTAACCATGGCGTTAATGTTTTCATATATGAACATATAACATAAGTCTAGATGATCATATATTAACATCTAGTTTAATGAATCAGTGAATCAATTAAATATCAAGATTAATACATATTAATAGAGATTTACTTGTTACAATTAGAAGATACAAAATATTGACCAAAATACCCTTTTAGTCTCCATATGCCGCGGCTAAAAATAAAAGGGAGAGGAAACACCAAAACAAATTTGGCCAAAACAATCACATATTTATATTTCAACAAAACTGATAATCAACACAATACATGCAAGCTAGCTCTTGATGCAACTAATGGAAAATCATGTATAGGTCATTAAATATTTTTGATCGCATATAAAAAATCATTCTAAAAGCGGGAGCATGGCATGCATAATTAGATCGCCACACAGTCTGAATCCTAGTTAGTGATAATGCTATCATCTTAAAGTAACATCTACTTATCTGGTTTTTGGTGTATGTTTCTGTGTTAATGTTTACTAGTTATAATACCCGTGCACGCACGGGTTTTTTACTAAAAATTTTAGTTATGTATTATTATCGATTAAAATACAAACGAATTAATGTATTGTTTTAATTGATGCAAAAAAAATATGAATGAATTACATTTTTAAGTGTATTTTCATTGATATAATTTTTCATCAAGTATGAGATATCTAAAGTGTTTCAGCTTGATAAGAGCAAACAGGTGCCCCTTCGACAATAGCTATTCATAAGACTTCAATTATGAGAACTGAAAATATATAAATTAACCCTTTTTAACATAGTGATGCAAGTATTTGGAAAAAATATGAGACATGTTATAATAACATAGAATTTGACGTAGATTTTGACAGAGAGATAACAACAGTTACAACGATGTCACATAGCTGGCTGGCTGCAACAAATAGAAAATGCTTCACAATAAGTTATAACAATATATGACAATGATGGACTACAAAACTTGCTTGTCAGCACTTTAAACGTTGTTCGTAGTTGTTCTTTACAAAGCACACTCCATTTTACCATTTTTTTCATGGCCCTTCGTAGTGTTGCATAAACAACTATAGAAATGAACGGAATCTCCATAAAGAGAATAGAAGCTGGATAATGCATAATAACGGGTAACTTTGGGTAGGGGTAAAAAAATAATAGAGATAATTAGGTTTGTGTTGTTGGCAAGAATGTTTGTTGGGAATTAGAGATTTGAAGATTACAAAACAAACAACTAGAAGTGAAAGAAAGAAGAAACAAGAGGGGCCTAATATGTAATAGTTAGATAGCTTTTGTAGGAAGCTAGGGTTTGTAACCTCCCTCTATTATATAAAGAGGGTAGGCGTCTAGGTTACAGATCATCCTTTCATAGCTAGTCTCTCCAATGAGAGTCTAGAAATGCATAGAGCGTTAGTAGTAGTTGTAGTTGTAGTAGTTTCTTTTATATTCAATAAAAGAAAACCTTATTAGTAATGTTGATTGTGTTCTTATTCTATATTCCGCTGTGTTTCAATCAATGTTATTCATACCCTAGTTGAGTCCAGATCTTGGATTCTACAAGTGGTATCAGAGCCTCGTGGCTCTCGATCTAGGGTTTATAAGGTTTTCCTGTATAAAGAGCAGTTTTGTGGCAGTCGAATGAAAGCAGATCTGGTGAAAAGATGTCGAACAGAAGCAGCGTTAAAAAGATGTTGAGGTAATCGTTAATTATTCTTCTTTCTCGATTCTGATTGGTGCAATTAGATAGTAATGGATCGGTGCTAAATTAATTCACATCACCTCGTACTAATTTTGCAAGTTGAAGTGAATATGGATTTAATATACCTCGTATCAATTAATATGGGTCAGAAGAATGTCATATACTGATGTGGTGACAAACCGATATCGAGTTATGTTTATTGTAATTATTGGGATCGGTGCTTGGCCTATTTATTAAACAACAATCATATTCAAATTTGGATTATGGTTTTATTCCTACTAATTTGATTATCGAGATCATGGGTCGGTTCTTCATTATTTTAACCTTAATAATCCTATACAAGATTAGAGTTTTGATTTCTTGCTGATTGCTCGTATTATCATGGGTCGGTTACTTAATGTATCGTACTTGTATTAATTGTGCCATGAATTGGTGTGTTGTATTGGTGTTATATGAGTTGTCGTTTTCATGGGTCAAGAGGATTAATCACATGGGGATAATTGGTGCTACTGATAACTCTTGGTCAAATGAATATATGGTATACGACAAAGGTTGTGGGACAATGATAGAATGATAATTGGAGCAGGATTATTATTATTATTCTAATCGGTTTTGAAGATATATTAGTTTGTCCCTTGTTTTTTATGATATACGAGTTTCTGTGATTGGTGATTATTAAACGGTGGATCTGTCGTGTATTGCTGCTGATGAATTGGTTTTGTTCGAATATTCATTGGTCAATATTAAAGAAAGTGGGATCTGGTACTAGATATAATTGTTTATTCGTTATTGCATTAGTGGTTCGAAGTATATTGGTTGGCTGATTCATTGGTTAGACGTTATTGAAGACAGATCACAATAGGGTACTGGTATATTTTTGTTGGTTATTTCTGCTGCTACATATTCAATACTGCTGATGTGATCTTGTTTCTGCTGATTGATTCTACTGCTGCTCGGATTCTGCTGTTCGTTCCTGCTGTCCATTCCTGCTGCTCGTTACTGCTGTTCATAAAAATATATATATATATATATATATATATATATATATATATATATATATATATATATATATATATATATATATATATATATATATTAATTATTATTTTATTTTTGTTGGTTGATATTTAATTCTAGGTCCGAAGACGCCCTTGGATCTTGAACAATGAAGATGTGTATAGTTTGTTTTGGAGATTCAGTTCGTGGTATAATTCTTGACTGGAACTGTTACACGCGCATTTACAAATATTTTGGGGGGCATATGATACCATACAGTTCATGATATGATTACACAAATAATGATAATCATAAGCATTGAGTGGTTTCTGGTTGATCCGTCTGCGCTCACTGAGACTAATCGGCCATTGCATGAATCGCCATGCATATATTGACTACAAGAATTATCCAAAGACATTTTATGATGTCTTTTTCACTGAAGGACAAGATGATCTATGCTACTGAGTTCATGATTCAAGCAGATGGTTAGTATATTTTTAAGGGGAAGCTTATTGTTCAAAAATACTTATCCATCTACATGCATCACTTGAGGGGAAGCGTTTACGGAGTTGCACAAGACCCTATTGGATGATTACAAAAAGGGGAAGAAGATTTATAATGTGCAGCTTATTATTTGTGATGACATGTTTTAGCATTGTTTCTTCATGCAGATTGTTTTGTAATATCAAATAGGGAAGATTGTTGGGAATTAGAGATTTGAAGATTTGAAGATTACAAAACAAACAACTAGAAGTGAAAGAAAGAAGAAACAAGAGGGGCCTAATATGTAATAGTTAGATAGCTTTTGTAGGAAGCTAGGGTTTGTAACCTCCCTCTATTATATAAAGAGGGTAGGCGTCTAGGTTATAGATCATCCTTTCATAGCTAGTCTCTCCAATGAGAGTCTAGAAACGCATAGAGCGTTAGTAGTAGTTGTAGTAGTATTAGTTTCTTTTATATTCAATAAAAGAAAACCTTATTAGTAATGTTGATTGTGTTCTTATTCTATATTCCGTTGTGTTTCAATCAATGTTATTCATACCCTAGTTGAGTCCAGATCTTGGATTCTACAATGTTTTTTTTTTTCAACTAAAATCATTAAAATAAGTAATAAGTTTGTGACTTTGACCCATTTTAGTTTCATCTATTAATGATATGCATGTCGAACCAACTCATACATACATAAATAAATGCGCTCAAACGCCACACCCAAGTGCAAGAAATGAGGGGTCAATATGAGAAATTTACTCGACACTTTTAAGTAAATAGAATAACAAAACAAAGAAAGCAAATTATCATCAGATCAAACGATCATATTAAATTGCTTTTCTGGATATTAAGAGACATGTTACAGCTTAGTACATGTGGCATATAAAGAAAAGTCCGCCCTAGTTTGCCTCCATATAATCGCATTTAGACATGGTTACACGCACTTAAATCTTCTTAAGTGAGTTCCCAATTCATCAGAAAGTATAGAAGAAGAAAGAAAAAAAATCAAGTGACTACATCATAAACATTCAACCACAAATACTAATGTATATTTCATTTCATATGATTTTTGGGTTTAGTTCACTTAAGCAAATGAATGGGAACAATAGAAAGAGAAATCAAGATGCACACCTTTTTCTCAAGCACTTTTGTTCATGCACCCTTTACTTAAAATCCAATTTTACACATTTAATCAATTAAGTGCCAAAGAAGGATTTAAACACATAAAGTCTAACCTTTTAAATAACTCAATAAAATGATCCAAGAATAAGCATAAAAGAACATGTTGCTTACCTCAATTATATTTTTCAGATTGTAGATGGCTAAATGGTGATCAACAAATCAATAAATCATACTCTATATGACACATGAGCAAGCATCCACTGCACACACAAAAAAAATAAAAATAAAAATAATAATAAATAAATAAAATTACCATCATCATCATCATCAAATAAACATAACACGAAAAATGTAAAAGCAAATGAAATAACAACCAGTACATTGGTATCATCTAATTAAGCTTTGTGCATTTATTAAGATTACTAATGAACTTCAATGAACACAACTAAGTACTTTTTTTCTCTAAAGATTTCTATCCTTCGCATGGGCTCCATACAAATGCCTAGAGTAATATAATGATTAAAAAAATAATTAAAAAAAACTATGGTTTAACTATTTTATGAAAACTAAACCACAAAATGATTCTGGTAAATATACTCCCACGAATTACAATAATGTACAATGAATGGAAAGATACATAAATAAGTAATATCTATTGTAGCATGCACCTACTTGGAATCCATATACAACTTTATTCCCAGGAATCCAAATGGTCCAAAAATAGCCCCGGGAACCATATCTAGATGGTGATATTCAACTATGAATTACATCTTTCTACATGCTCTGTATATTCACACCTTGCTTATCATTCCCTTTCTATTTCACAGGTTGTGTTGGACACAATTTCGTTAGCTATAAGGCCCATGCTACAATACCAACAAAAACTTCAAAATCCATTCGTGTATCCGGTTAAAACAACTAAATTTCATGTTATGAGCGCCAAAAATATAGAGCTCCAAACCTGTTTTCTCATATAAAGCGTGTTTTGATTTAGAGCAGCCATGATTGTCAACAAACAGTAGATTTTTTTAAGCATAATAAAACCAAAAATGACAACATACCTGAGGCCTACATTGAAGTGTTATCAAAGAACTTTGTGAGTCTCGGATTGCAAAACATCCATTTTTGACAAAATCCTATACGAATGCACATCATTAGTATGATATCAAATGCATGTATTTTCTCTTATCTGCAACCAAAGGATGAAAATAAGCCCTTCTAGAATATTACCTTTTGTAGAAAGAAAATTGTTCTACTTGAAGAAGTTCTGCCAAACAAATTCAACTTTACAGCTTCTATTAAGCACTATTTAATGAAAAAATACATCAAATATTTTAATAAGTTGATGTAAACATATATAAAAAAATTATATACCAGCGAGTTCCCAAGGCACAAATTTATAAACATTAATATCAGAAATAACACAACAATAGCTGGTTCGTGTAGTTCCTCTACCAAATCGGTCAAAACTTTGCTGCCACCGGTTTGACCGGAAGCTCTAACTGATGCAAATTTGTTTAATAGCTTGACCTGCATATAAGCTTATAAAGTTGAATCAAAGACGACAACATGAATATACAAATTTTAGTAGTGGCTACTATCAGTCAACACTTTACACAACATATTTCAGATCTATGACAACTAATACCTACCATGAGATATGCACCATCATCAAGCCAGTGATTCTCCTGTGTTGCTTCATGACCACTGGTCTCAATCTCCAAATGTGACTCCTCACCAACAGAATTCTGTGAAGGATGCCCGGTCAGCACGATAGTAAATTCATAATTCAAGTAATTTGATTGTTTGTACTTTGTATAGAATTAGAATATTCAGCAGATATTGAATATTGTCAAGTCTTACCAGACGAATTGCTTCATGAATAACATTTTCATACCGTCTTTTGAACCTACAGTGCTTTCCTCCTGCAAGAATTTGAGAACATTCAGTTCTTTACATGCATACTTCTATAACAACCCGTAAAATCTAACCACTATTATTCCTACTACAAATACCTATGTCAGGTATTTCACAGGTAAATTTTTGCTTTTTATATGTATTACATGACTTACATGACTCTCTAGACTTGCTCACATATCCACACAAGCCAAATATCTCTACCTGCACCTCATATAAACCCCTGGTATGTCAAGCATAAGATCACAACACTGCCACAATAAGTAATCTATCAATCTAACACACTAAACTCATCACAAAACCCTAATAAACTCTAATTAAGCCCTAATCAGGCCTATGTCTTCACAAAACCCTAACTGCTTATCTAAACTAGTTTTAAAGTGTTCAATACTTATGTATGAGTTACCTTAGGAACAATAGGATATCTTAGCTCCCTTAGACGCTAGTACAATTCCTTAAATCTTAGGTATAATTCTCTTAAGCACAAAACCATAACTAGGTCATAACTTCCCGGAATTTGGTCTAAACTATCCCAAAACTTTAGGATAAACTACCACCACTTAGTATAAGCTTTGTAGGACCTAATATTAGTCACTAAACACTCATAGGACCCTAATATAGGTACTAAACCATAAGCTAAACCCTAATCTCTCACTAAGCAAGATTAGGTCTAAACTAAAATTAAACTGGTTAGAACTAAGCACCTTAAGCACCTCAAGCACACACCCTAGCTGCGTACCCACCTAATTTTCATCACCAAGCACCTAAGAACCCACCACCATAGCACGTTACAAATAGGTACATCACCTACTTGCCCTAAAGCGCCTTCACGGCTAAATAACAACCACACACCACCCTACACCGCATATAGACCCTTCACTAGCCTCCATTAGTAACCTTATAGCTGTAGTTAGTCATTCCCTCCCCCTCGTGCCACCTAGCTCCCCCTTTTCTTGCTCACCAAGCCTAACGAGGCTATATAAAGCCTCGCTACCCTCTCCATTTCCAAACAACACCATCTCTTCCTTCCACCCTAAACTCTCAGTAGTTAGTAGTAGTACTTGAGCCTTAGAAGTCCAAGGAATCGAGTACCATAAGCCTAGAAGCCCTATCTAGATTAGTTTTGCCCTAGAAAACCCTAAAATCCTTGTTCACCCACTTCTGGACACGTAAGCTTTCATACTTGCTTCTATTAGCTTTATTACAGTCCTAGGATAGATATTAGATGCCTTAGATCACCTAGGAACCCTTGCTTGAGCCTTGACCATTTTCATTTGCTAGTTTTCTTTTTAAAACCCTAATATGAGTCGAATTGCCATTTTTATGCTCTAAGCCCTTATTATAAGCTATAATCTAGTTTAGGTAACTTAGTTAAGCTAATATTAGTTAACCATAAGCTAGGAAACCTTTTTGTTTTATAAAAATATGATTTGCATGGAATTGGGACTAGTTTTGCAAAGTTTTCCATGCATAGGGATATATATGGTAACTTTCTGAAAATATATATGGTAATTTTCCATGCATAGGGATAAGGACCCTTTTTGAAAAGTTATATAACTTTAGGGTAAAAAGTAAAATAGTTATAAACTTATATGGACTAGTTTTGCAAAAGTTATAAAGTAAAGGGTATAAATGGTAAATTTTGAAAACTTATAAGTCCAAGGGTCATTTCTGCCATTTTCCTAAAATATATAAACATAGGGACTAATTTTGCTAAGTTTAGATATTTAATAATATAAGTTTATAAGTCTAGGGTAGATTTTGTAAATATATCAACTATAAGGGTATAAAGTGAAAAGTATTTTTATATAAATATAAAATCCTATTATAAGTTAGAAGCATAATACAATACTAGGGAGCTAGCTTCATGTGAGGGGTATCATGTGGATATTACGTTTTGACGAATTTGCTGGGTTTACGAATTAAAGTGCCCTGACTCCTCAAACGATTATTGCATGACCTCTGAATTATGATGGCCCGAACGGTGTTATGTTATAACTAAAACTTAATAATAATATAACTCAATAGTAGGGAGCTTGATGTGAGGAGTATTAACTTCTGAATTATGATGGCCTGAACGGTATTATGTTGATGACATAATACAATAGTAAGGAGCTTCATGTGAGGAGTCTTATACTTCTGAATTGTGATGGCTCGAACGGTGTTATGTTATATATAAAACACTAAAAACTCTAAGAATAATTACTTAAGAAACATAAACAAGATAACTAAAGCTTGACATACATCAACACCAACAATACCATCAAGATACGTGAGTAGGCAGTCTAGTCTCCGAGTCACTTTTTACATCAATCAGATTTCCCTAAGCCTAGGTGAGTTTTCATAGCCTCACTCTTTTAAATGCTTTATAAACCCTGTGAGGGGGATACATGCTACTTGCTTTAAATCGAATACAAGTCTTTTTCTTTGGTTGTTGCACGAGTAAACTATCTGCCACCCCTATACAACAAAATTCATGAATCTAATCACTTGTGATATTTTACACAAGTGAACGCGAATATAATTGATAGATCTATTGTTGTTTGACAACTCCTATTGGTACTACCTCTCACTGTAGGGTACCAATAAGTATTATATTTGAACCCTATGAAGGATTAACTTTGTCAAGTTATCCTACCCGTCCCATCATGGATTGGTCTACAGACCCCATGATCTGGACTGTTAACGTGTAGTTCATGAGCTTAGTGAAACATACCAACACACTTGATAATTGTACATGCATTACAATTATCACACACTACATTTTCCTTAATGGGTGTAACAACTTAACTGTATTCACTATCACTTAAACCTATGACTCTCACTCACCTAGTGTTGAATTTTTAAGCATGTATCCTAGGTAACAGAGCTCTATGGAAATTATGGCATGGAGTGGCACGAGACTTGAAAGACTTTCTATTTGGTTACATTTAAGCTTCATAACACACTTAGATTTTGGGGACCACATCTTATAAAACTCTAATAATTTTAATGAATGATAACTTTTATTTATAAAACGTCTCTTTTCGAGTCATTTTCTATTACTGTATATGTGATCCATGAGTAATACCCCAGATCCCAATTCTGCTGCGATTTGTGAAAATAGGGGTGTTACAGATTGGTATCAGAGCTTCAGTAGTAGAGAATAAGGTCAAAATCTAAACTACAACTACTTTTCCCAATACCCGAGAAAGTCTTTCGTGCCACTACACTCCTCAATGCCTCTTTCCCAGTGCCATATGTGCATTTGGACTGCATAATAGGTATTTCTTGACTTATATGTTAGCTTATATTATTTTATCAGGTTATTAGATAGTTATGCCTGCTCCCCACTACTCTACCTTTACCCCATCTGGATTTCATACGGAGAATGCTCTTCCCTCTCCGAATGATTCAGATCTTAGTTTTAAAAATCTTTTTCCCAATTCCCCTGAAAGCCCTAGGAATAGCATAGATACACTGTCACCCTTACGTTTTAGATCTTTCATAGATGACCCACACTTAAAACATATAAGAGAATTCTATGCTAAGGCATCGCCTATTACTCCCCCAAACACTATCTTACACATACCATTTCCCTCCCCTAGATTTGTGCCATACGAGTTCTTTCTTCCTAGAGAACAATATATACCTAAGAAACCTATCCCTGCCTATACCCCTAGATATGAACCTAGACAATCCTATACCTTAGCGCTCACACCTTACTTAGTAAACCCTCCCACTTCATCTTGGAAATCTGAATTAGCAGAAAATTCTACTAGGGCAACTTTAGGAAATCAGGAAAATCAGGTAGAAGATATTTTAAATAACTTGGATGAAATTTTCCTTGACTTTGTTGAGAAGATAGAAGAAGGTCATGATAATAATCTAGGCACTCAACCTGACTATAGTAGTTTAAGAAACACCCTATAACAATCCCGTTTTAAAATAGCTAAATTACAGAAAAAACCAAATGAGACACCACCATAAGATAGCTTTTGCCCGTTTTAGGATTTGTACCTTAGAAAAGATGATTGATGATGATGAGGAATGTCATCAATCAAATCTAGGAAACATCACAAACTCAAACCCTTAGATTTAAGAAAACTTTGGAAGAAATCCCTAAGTAATATGCCTTTAGGAGTTTTGCCTTCGAATAATATTTATAGGATATGTAAGATAGGAAATCAATAATATAAGTTATGCCTTAGATACCTCTTACTCACACCTCCTAGTGCCCTTAACTTAGCTAACCTAGGATTAGGTATGCCTCTTCTTGATTACCCTAGGTCATCCCAAACCCTATAGTAAACCCCTAGGAATTTAAACATAAGATATGACAAGTTGGGTACTTGTTACAACCTACCTTAAACCCTTACCTCATTATAACCCCTAGGAACTTAGGATGAATTACCCCGATGCCTTAGATTCATATATTCTCAAAACTTCTAAACCTTAACTCATTTGGGTTTTGATTTCAAACCCAAGACCTTACTGAGAGCCGTCTCATAAGGATTCTTATTTTTGAACTTTAGGTATTTTAGGGAAGCCTAAAGTGTCATTCTATAGAGTCCGTTCCCTATTCCTATTTTCTATTTTTCCCTCCTTAGGTAATTTACCTAAAAAACCCTATCCTTTTAAATCTAACAACAAGATATTTGGAATAAATAGCGACACTTGTTAAAAACAAGTTATTTATGACCTTATGCAGTTGTAACTTCCGTTCCTGTTATTTTATGACATTATCTCATAAATAACCACCTCCCTCGAACTTCATCTCTTTTCACTTCCTAAAAACCAAATCTCTTAAAAACACTCCCTTATCATTTCATACGATACTAATGATGAGAATTCCTATTCGACATCATAGAGATCTGAATTCTTTTCAAATTCAGTATCTTTAGCCCTCACTACTTCCTTAGCCTTCTTTAGTCATCTTCCTCTAACTACCCTTATTCCTATCTTCCCTCCTTACACTATGATTCCTGAAATAGTTTTTCCCTCTTAGAAAACCCGTACTATACTCTAGGATTCCGATACTTGAGGATAGAAATAATTCTAGGATGCCTTTAGGTAAATATAAGAATAGAAATAGGATACTTTGAATAGGCAATCTCTAAAAAATCATTGAGGAAAAAAAAGATTAGAAATTTTCGAGGTATTTATTTGCTAGAAATCAAACTAAGAGAAAAACACATACCTAATAGGTAAGAAAGACATTACAATAGAATGAATTTAACCTGAGTTATGAATTTTATTTCATAATTGAGGACATTAGGATTAGTCATAGATTAGACATAAGAAGTCTTTAGATACAATCTAGGAAACTTAAGAATAACAAAGGATTAGATTAATAAATTACCATAAGCCTTTAGCACGTAGTCTAGTAGTAGGATAAGAATACTAGCCAAATTCTCACCTTATAGGAACAAACCATTTTGAGGTTATAGTTTGCCTAGACCTAGTCTCATAAGTAACCTACCCCATATTAAGATTTTCCCACATAAATTTGAGGATTTAGAAATTCCTAAGCATAATACACTAGAATTTGAGGTTACTAGTTATAACTAGGAATAAGACATTTGAGGATTTTAGGCTACCTATACTTAGTTTCTTAGGATTTGACATTTCATAGGTTACACATTAGGAATTTTACTTAGAAGATACTATGGATGCTACATTAACCGGATTCAAGTACCTAGGAATAGTATTACTTATAGTAATAGTGATACTCGTAGTACTAGACAATATAGGTCAAAAGACTAAACGTGAAACCCTACCTAAGTATAGTTGATACGTGAGAATCACACCAGGCTTTACCTCTCAAGGGATCCTGAGAAGCTTACAACCCCTACCAAGCAGTGTACCTGATCGTTGTAGTATAGTATAGTGACAAGTACCGGGGGATTGATCGTTCAGCTAGGAATAGTGTCGCTAGGATTAGAAAACCTAAATACTAGTTCTAGAGATGAGGGATGATTCTTTTTGTATTTTTATATTTTTTAGAAAGCAAGTTAAAATCTCGGGTTTGAAGGATATGGGCGGAATTAGTTGCTAGTCAACTAACCCAATACTAAGATGCAGTCAAAATAAAATACTAAAATGAAAATAAAACTATATTAAACTAAGGTTGTGAGCAATAAGTGGAGAAATGTGTATACTTAGATTTCACTACTCCCTAGATATCTTTTACACATTAATTACTTGTTATAGTTGCGTGGATGACGGATTGTATTCCTTAATACCATTCATGGGGTGGCGTACTTACTTCCCCAATCCTATGAGTGCCTACTTCACTCCTATGTTGAGCCTGCAAGAAGCTCCTAACATGGGATCATTAGAATTTACTCATGCATTAAATACAACCAATAAAACCTAGTACACATCGGTTCATGTTTCCTAAGACGTTCAAGCATGTTACCATTTGGAGATCAGCCAGTTTTCTTAAGCTTAACATTGAAATCATTCATCCAATACAACCATAAACAAGTAATCAACACATAATCAACATCTAGGTTTCATTAGATCTAAGCAAACACAAGATAAATCTAGCCTAGCATGGTGGAATCAAGACAAGCACAAGATATAGACAACCAACACATAGACATATTGATTGAATTAAGTAAAGACTTATCTTAATAACACATGTAAGGATTCAAGGGTTGAAAACCCTTGAAAAGCTGTAAAATTCGTATATGGTTCGGCCTTAGGGTTTCTCCAAACTTGTTCCTCTTTAATGAATGAAAATTAGAAAACTATATATAGATAATAGAGTCTGACGGCGTCAAGAACAAATGGGTGACGCCGTCATCTCGCCGCCAAAATAATCCTCGGACTGCCTTGATCTACATCTGACGCCGTCATGTTGTCCATTTTTGCAGGCCGTCACACTTTTAACTCTTGATGCTCTACTTGTGACGCCTTCATTTCTGTACTGGGCCGTCATGGTCTTTACTCTTAACGCCGTCAAATTCTTCCTCTTGACGCCGTCACACACTGTTCCCAGCATGGAAAATTAAATCTTTGGCGTTTTCTTCACTTTTATGCTCCAAAAACGTCTGAATTGCTTCCTTTTCCAGATTTCACTCCCAAAGTACCTAAAATCACAAAAGGAACTATTTAGGGAAATATTTGATCAAATAAATTCAATTCCGGGCTTAAATGACCCCCTAAAAATGGATCATTTTTCGCCTCATCATATACCCTTACACTTGAGATTTGCTTGTCCTCAAGCAAATGCGCTTTTATTCTAATCAAAATACAAGTTAGGGGTCATTTAACACTAATATAAAAGTAATTACAACAAATAATCATTCCACTAAAGACCAAAGACAAGCACGAAGGTCATATACTAGCACCTCACAAATAGTGTTTCGATACTCACATCTCTCGGGTGTAATAAAGTATAAATTACAGTATGGAAACGGAAAATACCTCTCACTACCTGTCATAGCAAAATAGATTACCATAGGCTTGGGAAAGGATCAAACCTCCACCACATGGCGTAAGCACCTAGGATAAACTATCAAAGAGGTCTTTTTAAAGGGTTGTAAAGTTAGGTGTAGGGATATGAAATACACGGTTTTGTTGGATATAGGCAGTATTTACTGGTGGCGAGTTAACAATCTTGGTTAATTACATGTACAATATGGCGTTGCTAAGCCAAGACTAGACTCGACTTAACCTAATAAATGAAAAATAACAAAAAAATAAAATGAACATAGAATGAAACGGGATGGTAGTCCGTATGTTTTTTTTTTTCTCTTTTTCTTTTTCTATTTTTTTTCTTTTTCTTTATTTTTTTGATTTTTTTGATTTTTTTTTTTTTTTTTTGAATTACATACACTCTTACCCTACCATCCAAAATAATACATCATAGGGAATGGAAATTCCCCTTACACTTGAATTTTTACATACTTTACAATAAACTAATCTAATGACTCGAATTAAGAAAATCTAAACACTTGGAGTACTTTTAAGATTAACGCACATATGGGGGTAATATATGATGTTCTTCCCCATTACTCTATAAAATAAGTACTTTACCCATGAGTCTCAATCGTCCCAAAACAATATGTACAAGGATATGACTCGACTTAGCAACCATGTAATCAATTAGATAATTAACTTAGGGTTTAACAAATAACAATAATGCACTAAAAATGAGCGCATACATAGAAGGCTAAGGCGATTTAGGTGTACATGTAAGTGGGGTGTAACAAATTCTTCCTTTAAGTAAAATGCTTAAAGTTAGAAACAAAAAGATAGGCTCGGAGGGGTGTACTAGGGGTTTCGTGTACTAAAAATGAGTACAACGCTAAGGTGTGGGAAAAATTAGTTGACTTAACTAGCCAAGTAATATGACTTAAATGGTCAAGTAATTATGATACGGGTTTAACACCAGGGTGATCCTAATGCCTCTTATCATGTAGTAAATCCTACTACACGAATGTAGTCTCACTAGCGGTCTCGGGATGCATCACTAACGCAAGTTCTAGAATCTAAATGCTACCGGTACATTCATAAGAACTAATAGTAAATGCTTTTCCTATCAAATCTAAAGGCGAACCTCACATATTTGGGTGGAAAATTTTTTTGAATGATACGGGTATGTGCTAGTCATACAATCTCCTATCCATGAGACGCTTGCTATGGCTAAAGTTTCACTCCTAAATGTTGTAAAAAAATTTAAATTTGGCGCTAAAATTGCACTAACAAGTATTTCTCATAGTTTTATTACACACCTACTATTAAACAAACAAACTCAAGCGAAAGTGTATCTGTAAGGTATCATCATTTTACCCTCCCCTTACACTTAAGATGAACATTGTCCCCAATGTTCAAGTAAAGAATGTAAAAGTGAAAAAGTAAAAAGAAGGAAATCAAATACTCCCCTGATTCGCTCGGTATGGATAATAAGGTGGCCAGGTTAAATTTTCCTCTAAGAAAATGAACAATCAAAGCTTCCCTTTCAGAAAAATAATCATCTACTTGTCATACATAACCTGTAAATCCTGAGAAAACAGACAAAGCAACCTCGCATAAAATCGGCGGCAATGTACATAAGTTACTAAATCCTAGAAAACAAAGTAAGATATAATGCTTGTAGAATGAAGTTTTCAGATTTCCTGGTGATTATAAAACTTAATAATTCAACAAAAACTTTAACTCCGTTAGAAAAACAAAACTGGTAAAATTTCCAGATTTTTACACGTGACGCCGTCAAGAGCAAGCTCATGACGCCGTCAGAAGTGACCTGCAGAAATTCTTATGTTAAGTTTCCAGAAAATTTCTGGAAAAACTTGGTCCTACTTCCTGGAAAATCCTGCAAAACTTCATTGTGACTCGATGCAAGCATTTGACTCTAACAAATACGAATATACATGTTCACTTAATATTGTGGAGAATCATGATTGGTTTATTTCTTAAAAACATATTTGGGGTTTCCCCTTACACTTATCTTTTGCAAAAATACTTTTTGGTGAAGTTAAGACTAGGCCAAAACAACAAAGTAAAGTACTTCCACTTTTTAGTTTTTGTTAGAAACATGATCTATCAACAATAAAAATAAAGCATGCATACGGAAGCAAATAAAAAACAAACAAACAAACAAATAAAAACACACAAAGCATGGGTTGCCTCCCAAGAAGCACTTTTCTTTATTTACGAGTCTTGTAGCTAGACTCAAGGTCATGGGTTACTATGTGACCTCATCGTTGGTTTCACTTTCTGATTGTAAATGTTCTTTGTAGAAACCAATCACCTTTTTCTCAATCGCTCCTATAATCCTATGGGCAAATTCTTTATCGACTTTATACTTTGGTCCTAGAGTCAAGCAATTTTTGTAGAAAAGACTCCTCTTTTCCCATACATAATCCATGCCCTTTTTCTTATCCTCTTCATTGATGTCCTCAAAAGCACCAATGTTATCCTTGTCAAGTCGGGATATAAAGCGAAATTCCTTCATTCTATTAGGCATCCTATAAGTAATCCTATCGGTGTTACTTGCAAATCGGATTGTCCCTTCTATCTCATCATATTCTAACTTGGACTCCTCAACAAACGGTTTACCAAACACAACATTGGACAATCGACAATCAATAACATTAGCAAGATCTTCCACAATCATAAAGTCGGTGACAAAAGTGAAATTCCCAACACAGACATGTAAACCTTTAACTCTCCCGACAAAGTTACAAACTCCACCGGGGTATTTGGGATCTCTTCTAGGTTCAAGTCTTGTTTTCACTATATCATTATAAACATTTGAGGCCATAATGTTGATTGGGGATTTAAAGTCAATGTAAGCATTGTCAACATGTCTATACCCAATCACACACGGTATCTTAACATTCTTAGTATCACCTCTCTTTATCTTAGGTTCGATTCTAGTAAAAGGAGATCGAGGGTCATCAATAAGATTATTATAATATGCAATCTCCTCCTTAGTGGGGTATAGATTAAAATAATCATTTAGCTTCAGATCTATTTCCCCCTCTTCAAGTTCCTCAACAACATTCACAAAATCATTAGGCCCTAGGTCCTCATTAGAATACAAGGCGGTTGCTAGGTCACTAAATGCATGGTCGAGCTCAACCTTAATCAACCTATTAAGCTCCCTAAGTTCCCTAATCTCACTCTCAATTTGTTCACGTAACACAGCCACTTCTCTAGGGGAAAGGGGTGGATTTGCGTTTTCCATAATGGTCAACGGAATAGTCAATGAATTTAATTTACTAACAAAGGCACGAAGAAAAAGATAGACTAAAGAGAACCTAAAAATAAAAATAAAATCTTACTAGAAAGGAATCTAGCAAGTAGACCTAATAAAAAGAGATTCTAACCTAGACAATAACTATTCCCCGGCAGCGGCGCCAAAAACTTGATACGTGGGAATCACACCAGGCTTTACCTCTCAAGGGATCTTGAGAAGCTTACAACCCCCACCAGGCAGTGTACCTGATCGTTGTAGTATAGTATAGTGACAATTACCGGGGGATTAATCGTTCAGCTAGGAATAGTTTCGCTAGGATTAGAAAACCTAAATACTAGTTCCAGAGATGATGGATGATTCTTTTTGTATTTTTATATTTTTTAGAAAGCAAGTTAAAATCTCGGGTTTGAAGGATATGGGCGGAATTAGTTGCTAGTCAACTAACCCAATACTAAGATGCAGTCAAAATAAAATACTAAAATGAAAATAAAACTATATTAAACTAAGGTTGTGAGCAATAAGTGGAGAAATGTGTTTACTTAGATTTCACTACTCCCTAGATATCTTTTACACGTTAATACTTGTTATAGTTGCGTGGATGACGGATTGTATTCCTTAATACCATTCATGGGGTAGCGTACTTACTTCCCCAATCCTATGAGTGCCTACTTCACTCCTATGTCGAGCCTGCAAGAAGCTCCTAACATAGGATCATTAGAATTTACTCATGCATTAAATACAACCAATAAAACCTAGTACACATCGGTTCATGTTTCCCAAGACATTCAAGCATGTTACCATTTGGAGATCTGCCAATTTTCTTAAGCCTAACATTGAAATCATTCATCCAATACAACCATAAACAAGTAATCAACACATAATCAACATCTAGGTTTCATTAGATCTAAGCAAACACAAGATAAATCTAGCCTAGCATGGTGGAATCAAGACAAGCACAAGATATAGACAACCAACACATAGACATATTGATTGAATTAAGTAAAGACTTATCTTAATAACACATGTAAGGATTCAAGGGTTGAAAACCCTTGAAAAGCTGTAAAATTCGTATATGGTTCGGCCTTAGGGTTTCTCCAAACTTGTTCCTCTTTAATGAATGAAAATTAGAAAACTATATATAGATAATAGAGTCTGACGGCGTCAAGAAAAAATGGGTGACGCCGTCATCTCGCCGCCAAAATAATCCTCGGACTGCCTTGATCTACATCTGACGCCGTCATGTTGTCCATTTTTGCAGGCCGTCACACTTTTAACTCTTGACGCTCTACTTGTGAGGCCTTCATTTCTGTACTGGGTCGTCATGGTCTTTACTCTTGACGCCGTCAAATTCTTCCTCTTGACGTCGTCACACACTGTTCCCAGCATGGAAAATTAAGTCTTTGGCGTTTTCTTCACTTTTATGCTCCAAAAACGTCTTAATTGCTTCCTTTTCCAGATTTCACTCCCAAAGTACCTAAAATCACAAAAGGAACGATTTAGGGCAATATTTGATCAAATAAATTCAATTTCGGGCTTAAATGACCCCCTAAAAACGGATCATTTTTCGCCTCATCAATAGTGATACTCCTAGTAAACCTTTAGACAAGAAATCACCTAGCCCTTCTCCCATTATAGGATCTTCTTTACCAGTTAAGACCAACACATCACCTTTAGAACCTTAGGAGTAGTTATGAAAACTAGAAGAACCTTAGGGGGAAAACAAATTTTGAAGGAATCTAGTAAATCTTAATTTCATTAGGATACTATCTTTTCAGATATCCTATACTCTTACTCTTCCGTTTAATTCTATTCTCCCGTTTCTTTTCATTCTCCCGTTTAAATCCCATTTAAATCTCACTCTCCCGCCTTTTTCCCACTCTCCTATTTTAAATCTCACTCTCCTGCCTTTTTCCTGCTCTCCTATTCAAATCTTATTCTCCCGCTTTTCTCACTCTACCATGTAATCCTATACTCCCGATCTTTTTCCCACTCCACCTATTCCTACTCTTCCACCTTTTCATAACCTCCCACTCCTTTAAACTTTCCTATTTCATCCCTTGCCTTCCCTCTTTCCTCTTCACTCTTTCCTATAAAATCCATCTTTCAACTTCCTCCCAATCTCTCATTCCTCCGTCATTTTTCACTCTATTTTTCCTTACTCTAAATTCTCTCCCTATCCCATCCTACAATGTTCTAAGAGTTAGAACTTGTACTTCTCAACATATCACAAGATTCTATTATTTAGAACTTGTAAGAATATCTATGTCGAACTTTAATCCTCATTATGTTCGACTATGATATTATATCTCGCTTTGCAAAAGTTGCAAGAATGAGATCTCCGACGTCCGTCACTCTAGTCATAACATGGGATGTTACCATGTGACAAGTTGCTAAACAGGGAGACTGTAGAACTTGTCTGTATCATGACTAGAACTTGTCTGTATCATGACTAGAACTTGTCTCTATCATGATTAGAACTTGTCTCTATTATGACTTGAACTTGTCTCTATCATGACTAGAACTTGTCTTCACCATGGCTGGAACTTGTCTCTAAAACATTCCCGTACCACATCTCCTTAAGTGTGGTAAACTCTCTCCATATTCCGCCGATACTATTTAAGGATGATTTATGAAGATTATCCTATTAAAATGAACTAGGACGCTCTTTCATTTTAATGAGAAAGTTATAAATCAAACGGATCATGAAATTTATAAGCTCTTGCTTAAAAGAATTGGGACACCTTTACTTGTGAGAAATGAGATATAAATAAATAAGCCTAAGTATCTGGCACATATACAAACATTTCCTACTCCGTTTGTACAATTCCTTTCTTTCTTTATCACCTCTCCTTTCTCGAATCGTCAACTCGTTCATCTTTTACCCTACGTTCAACTAAAATCTCAGGACGAGATTTTCTCTAAGGGGGTAAGACTATAACAACCTGTAAAATCTCACCACCATTATTCCCACTACAAATACCTATGTCAGGTATTTCACAGGTAAATTTTTGCTTTTTATATGTATTACATGACTTACATGACTCTCTAGACTTGCTCACGTATCCACACAAGCCAAATATCTCTACCCACACCTCCTATAAACCCCTGGTATGTCAAGCATAAGATCACAACACTACTACAATAAGTAATCTATTAATCTAACACACTAAACTCATCACAAAACCCTAATAAACCCTAATCTAACCTAATTAAGCCCTAATCAGGCCTATGTATTCACAAAACCCTAACTGCTTATCTAAATTAGTTTGAAAGTGTTCAAGGCTTATGTATGAGTTACCTTAGGAAAAATAGTACTCCCTCCGTCCCAAAATTATTGTCCCCCGACAAAAAACACACAGTTAAAGAAAAGTGCATTTATTACAGCTTTCTCTTTCTTACTTTTTAACAGAATGACAATTTTACCCTTAAGTAATTAATTAAGTTATTCATTAAAGTTTGTAATAATAATTTAAATCAAGGGTAATATGGTAAACTCGATCAAACTTTCCTATCTATATTTAGTAGTAGACAATTAAAATGGGACATCCAAAAATGGTAACATGGACAATAAAAATGGGACGGAGGGAGTATATCTTAGCACCCTTAGACCCCTAGTACAACCCCTTAGAGCTTAGGTACAAGTCTCTTAAGCACAAAACCATAACTAGGTCATAACTTCTCGGAATTAGGTCTAAACTATCCCAAAACTTTAGGATAAGCTACCACCACTTAGTATAAGCTTCTTAGGACCTAAGATTAGTCACTAAACACTCATAGGACCATAATCTAGGTACTAAACCATAAGCTAAATGCTAATCTCTCACTAAGCAAGATTAGGTCTAAACTAAACCTAAACTAGTTAAAACTAAGCACCTTAAGCACCTCAAGCACACACCCTAGCTGCTTACCCACCTACTTGTCATCACCAAGCACCCAAGCACCCACCACCATAGCACCTTACAAGTAGGTGCATCACCTAGTTGCCCTAAACCGCCTCCACGGCTAAATAACTACCACACACCACCCTACACTGCCTATAGACCCTTTACTAGCCTCCATTAGTCACCTTATAGCTATAGTTAGTCATTCCCTCCCCCTCGTGCCACCTAGCTCCCCCTTTTCTTGCTCACCAAGCCTAACGAGGCTGTATAAAGCCTCGCCTCCCTATCCATTTCCAAACCACACCATCTCTTCTTTCCACCCTAAACTCTCAGTAGTTAGTAGAATAGTAGTAGTACTTGAGCCATAGAAGTCCTAGGAATCGAGTACTGATAACATCAAATTTACTTGATATTTTGTATATCAAATTCCCATGTTTATTGCCTCATTTATGTTAATATGATACTTAATTCGTTCATATTTGTTTATATTTGTATTTCAGGTTAATTGAGGCGTTGGAACGGAAAAGACACAAGAAATGGCCAGAAAGGAGAAAAACACAAGACTACGGCGTAGCTTAGTTGTTGGAGTTACGCCGTAGTTATGACTTAGCCGAATTTCTACATGATGAAGACTACGCCGTAGCTAGTCATAAGGCTACGGCATAGATATGTTAATGAGAGTTCTACATGCGTAGCCACTCTTGAGGCTACGCCGTAGTAATTTTTTATGAAGGCTACGGTGTAATTTACCATTTAGTTACACCATAGTATAGAACAACAAGTAATATTTACTTCATGGACTGAAGATAAAAGGAGATTGAGGTCATGAGACTAATTTTATATGAAACTGGACTTAATTACCTTCGAAATGCCGGGTGGCGCGTCCCGTGACAACTTACAGTTCAAAAGATATGATTTTTGGAAGTTGACCAAAACGCGGACGGAAGTAGCTACGCCGTAGCTCACAAAACAGCTATGCCGTAGCAATGAAAAAGTGCTAGATTGAGCCCAGAACGCGCTACGCCGTAGCTATAATGATGCTACGCCATAGTTGGTCAATAACTACGTCGTAGTTGGTCCAAAATCTATAAATAGAGGCCGAATTCTGCATTATTCATCATCCTTCTTCCTCCTTTTCAAAGGGGCGATTAAGGCACCATCACAGAGCATCTTCCAGCAGCAACAAACCACTTTCCAAAGGAGAATTCACATGCAATCATCATCATCATCATTAACCTTACATCAAGTAATTTGTATCAAACACTATGTTCAATTCAATTTATGTTTTATTCATTATTGTTGGTATGATTTACTATATGTTTGGCTAATCACCTCTTGGTGTTAGCCTTGTTATGAAATTGTTATTGTTATAATCTAGTTTTCTATGCATCTATTGTCGTATTGTTTGTATACTTTCGTGGCGAGTCTTAGGACACTCTAGTTCTGGTAGTGTTGACTGTTGAGCATTGGTAATTCCTTGGAGGCTTGGTGAATTAATGCTAGGACCCAAGCCGATGGGGATGGGACTTGGTGATAGCAATATCACCATACATGTGCGAATTAACCCTAGGACCGCCT
Organism: Artemisia argyi; assembly: GCA_030686995.1. NCBI lineage: Eukaryota > Viridiplantae > Streptophyta > Magnoliopsida > Asterales > Asteraceae > Artemisia > Artemisia argyi. The sequence continues at coordinate 294 of JARVZY010010226.1, read as the reverse complement.
ACTTATGCAATATGCTTGAAGGAGTTAGAGGGGGTGTAAGATCTAACCATGGCGCATCCCGATAGACTTTTCCATGTTAGTAGAGGTACTTAATGACTCTTGCATCTTCGTAGGTTCACGCTGCCCGATGAACTCTCGGCTTTACAATAGTCGGGAATAGGACAAGGTGCAAGATAGATTTAGGTGATTTAACCCTTTGATCCTAAATGAATATAACCCCTAGACGAAACGATAGGATGCACTTATAGAAAACTAATCATGATAATAACAAAAGTAGTAATTAGGTTGACACTA
>JARVZY010010225.1:0-26642 GCA_030686995.1 Artemisia argyi | reverse complement strand
ATAGCAGATACAGCAGGCGTAGACAAAATACCTTCCCTTCAATGACAGCATCAAAAGGTCATGATACAATGATAATAAACACAAATCAAATAACTGCACCATAAATTCAAAAATATGCATTGCCTTCAGTGACAGGTGACTTTAAATTCCCAATACTATAGTTTCACAAACAAAACACAAAACAGAAGTTGGGCTAACAAGCAGTAAGCTCATAAGACAATGTTTATATCTTAAATTTCATAAACAGAAACATATTGATGCAAAAACAATGATCATACGACAATGCTTATATCTCTAGCAACAATATAACAACGATTTAAGTATGAAGAAACTCACTGGCCCACCAAAATTTTACCAACTCCATTTCCAGCAGCGATTTTAATAATCAACTACATTTAAAACCAATAAACTAATCAGCAAAACATTTACACTATAATCACTTCACAAGCCCCATTATTATTATCAAAACACTATAGAAAACATACAACTCACCTGAGCAGCTTCTTTATTAAAATACCTCCCATCACCTCCTAATACTAACAACGCATTCTTATAATCCTCCGGTGGCAACGAATTAAACAACGCCTAATTACAAACACATAAATAAACACATTTTAAAACTAACAACTAATCACACACTTTTAAACCCTAACGCTAATAAACAAGTTAAATTTATACGGAAAGGCGTCTGCATCAGTCGGTGTTGCCGGTAATTTAACGGTTTGCGAATAAATTTATACCTGAATCCAGTTTGCTAAGTAATTCTCTTCCATAAACACTTTAACCTTCTTTCTCAAACCACTAGTTCCGGTTTTCTGTCCTTCTATCGGTTTCGTAGCAATCGTACTAACCTAACAACACAATAATTGTATTAAAAAACATCCAGCAACCTTCCATTACACAACATTTATACAATTATATACATAATAAACCTATTAACACAAAAATTTACGTAAAATAAGTATTACCAAAAATCAGCCTACGGACACAAAAATAACATTATATAAGCATTAACAACAGTAAATGTATACATTTATATACATAATCAACCTATTGACACAAAAATAGTAGTATTATATAAGCTTTAATTACATCAAATTTACACAATTATATACACAATCAACCTCTATAGATACAAAAAAAAATAAATTATAAAAACATTAAACAAGCTTTAACTATAAAATTATACCTTTAGATCTTGAAATTCGGTTGTTGTAGATGACGCTTTAATGACGTAAGCATTTCGTCGTGTTTTAAGTGCTCGTGCGGTGGTGAACGACGGCGAGAAGCTACCGGAGGCAGTTGTACGGCTGATGGCAGTGGCGGTGAGGCGGAAGAGTGACGGAGGTGTGAATATTGACGTTCCGATACCGGCGGTTATCGGCATTGTTATGTGTGTGTTTTTAGTGTGTGAGGGTTTTGATCAGTTACAGTGTGTGTTTTTAGTGTGTGAGGGTTTGAGTGAGAGTGTGTGAGGTGGAAAATGGAGCGAAGGGAGAGGGTGTGTTGGGATTTGAAAAGGGAAATGAGTGCCACATGTTTGATGAAATGCTTATCGGGTGGTGGTGGTTTATGTCGTTATGTGATTGGCGCCGAGATCACGGTTTGGAAATTGAACCGGTACTTTTGCTTCACGTGATTACCATGCGTGTCATCAAAGATATCTCTAACCCCTAAGAAACTTTTGAGTTAATTTCATAAATAGTACCCGTTAGGTTTAACGAAAATAATCTATAATTTTTTTATATTATGCTTTTGTCCATTTTGTTTTGGATTTTCATCCGTTTTTACATGTTTTTGTCCATTTTTTTTGTTTTTATACATTTTCATCCGTTTTCGTCCATTTTATATGTTTTCGTCCGTTTTCTTATATTATCGCCCATTTTCTTAAGTTTTCATCCGTTTTTATATGTTTTCATCCGTTTACTTACGTTTTCGCCCATTTTTATAATTTTCGTCCATTGTTATACGTTTTCTCCCGTTTTTCATACGTTTTTATACGTTTTCATCCGTTTTTATATGTTTTTGTCTGTTTTCTTACGTTTTTGCTTATTTTATACGTTTTTACCCATTTTTATATGTTATCGTCCGTTTTATACGTTTTCATCTGTTTTTATATGTTTTCGCCCATTTTCTTAAGTTTCCATATGTTTTCATTTGTTCTCTTACGTTTTCGCTCATTTTTATATGTTTTCATCCGTTTTTATATGTTTTTGCTCGTTTTCTTAAGTTTTCATTCGTTTTCTTACGTTTTTATATATTTTCATCCGTTTTTATATGTTTTCGTCCGTTTTCTTATGTTTTCGACTTTTTTTATATGTTTTCATCCGTTGTTATAACGGATAAACACGGATAAAAATGGATAAAAACGTAAGAATAACGGACAAAAACATATAAAATAGATGACAACAGACAAAAACGTATTAAAACGGATAAAAACATATGAAAACGCAAGAACATAGGAAAAATGGACGAAAACGTATAAAAATAGATGAAAACATATAAAAACAGACGAAAACATATAATCACTGATGAAACGGATAAACACGGATGGAACGGATAAAAACGTAAGAAAAATTGATAAAAACGTGTAAAAAGGATGACAACGGACGAAACGTATTAAAACGGATAAAAACGTAATAAAAACGAACGAAAACGTAATATGAAAACGTAATAAAAACGGACGAAAACATAATAAAAAAACAGGGATTAAATTCGTTATAGCCCACAAACCACATGGACCTTGCTTTTAAAGGTATGTATGTCATTTTAGTTCCACTTGACGGTCAAACTAACGGAAATAGTTATCAAGGGATCAAAACTGATACGGGTCATAACACAAGGAGAGCATAATAGTAATTAAACATTTCTTATTTTGAAAGTTTTTAAGCAAAAATATTTTCTCTTTATATATAGTATAGATAATTAAAAAATATGCTAAAAATGTCTTTAAGGGCTCTAGTTAAGAAAACATAACATGTACAAATTAGTTGTATCTTCACAATAATCATGCCTACTTGATTTAACTACACTTAACCAACTTAGTGTATCACTTTTATTGCATTTTTTAATTTTTGAACGTAACTCAGCTAAAAATGGCAAAATCCAAAAATAAATAAATAAATAAATAACAATGTGTTAATATTTTCAAAACATCACTAGTTTACTTTAACTAGGGTGCATAAGGTAAAGCTACTAACATTAGAGCTTATGCTTTTGATTTTATTAAGGCCCGCAATTTTAAGGTCTTGTACATATAGTCAGTCATACAAGTTTTTCGCCCATTGTTTCTAGCACCACGAATTTGAAAGACCTTTGTTAAAACAGGTAAATAAGTGAGAATTTTGGGTATTTTTATTCTAGGTCTACAATGTCTAAAAATCCAAAACCAATATAAAGGTAGCTTATCTTTAAGAGCACTCAGTAAGTTAACCGAGCCCCCTGCGTTATAACATAACGCACCTTCAATTCTAGTGTGTTAAGCGTTACTGGCATTGAAAGGCAAAGTGGCATTAACGCGGTGCGTTTTCTCCTTAACGCAGCGTTAAGCTACGTTTGTATAAAAAGAATTACACTTTTGGCTCTTGTATTCTTTTATACTTTTATGAATTTCAAAATGCAAAAATTACAAAACACCCCCTATGATTTAAAAATCAAACCATAACTTAAATATATCCCTCTAGTATTTGAATTTGAAATTTAAATATATCCCGCTAGTATTTGAATTTGAAATTTTAATATATCCCGCTCGTATTTGAATTTCAAATTTAAATATATCCTGCTAGTCTTGTTTTCGTATCGTATTGTAATGGTTTTTTAAGGAACTGAATTTATTTAAAAGAAACATACTTAATAGAAATACTTAAATGTTACATACTTAAATATACTTAAAAGAAACATACTTAACAGAAATATACTTAAACTTCAATTGTAATCTGGGTGATCCCAGGTTTGCGAGTTGTCGGAGCGGTAACCGTCGTTGTAAGGATCATAGCTGGCAAACTGCTCTGCTTCTAAGTGAGCTTCCAACCTGCTCAGCTCCCGCTCCTTGTCAGAGCTCCAACCACCATCATCAGTTGCCACATTTTCCTCAAAGCTTAGCTGAAAGTGATCTAGATGAGGCAGCTGTTGTTGCTCAATAACTTTTGGTGTAGATGAACTTGATGCACCTTGCACAAGTTGTTGTTGTTGTTGTTGTTGTTGTTGTTCAACCATAGCAGATTCCACATTTTCTTGAAAACTCCAACGGATCTTTTTGGAGATTTGGGCCTGTATCTGGTTGACACAAACCCACAGCGAATCAACAACAGCAGCGTCTTTACGATATTCATCGTACAAGAACTTGTCGATTACATATTTCCTATCATCTGAGATGTATATGCACGCTGCGTAGCATTCTCTAAGTCGTCGTTTCAGTTGTTTCGCAAGCTCAAACTTCTTGATGACTTCCACAATAGCATTTCGCGATCCATGTCGCCTTTCTCAGTTTCTTTTTTGAAAAATCGTTGCAGTTGTTCGACGGTATGTAGGAGTTTACAAGCCATAATTGTATGTAAATATGTTAAGTGTGAGAATGCTAAGTGTGAATACATTTGTAAATTGATGCGTTGTATTTATAAGGTTTAAAAAAATTGAAAAATAGCCGTTATTTTCAAACAGTAAAAGAGGACGAAATTTATTTAAATTTCAAATTCAAATTGAAACGGGCGGGATACATTTAAAATTCAAATTCAAAATCAAATCGGGATATATTTAAATTTCAAATTCAAATTGAAACGGGCGAGATACATTTAAAATTCAAATTCAAAATCAAAGCGGGATATATTTAAATTTCAAATTCAAATTGAAACGGGCGGGATACATTTAAAATTCAAATTCAAAATCAGAGCGGGATATATTTAAATTTCAAATTCAAATTGAAATGGTCCTATAAATGTTTATGTTAGTTATTAAAATGAAATATTTGTTTTAGTGTAGGGTTGAATTTGAAAATAATTGAGTGAAGGTGAGTTATGGTACCATGGTGTTTTTTGGTAAGTTAAGGTTAAAAGGTTAAAGCTGATGTGGCGCTGACGTATCACTGAGTTATGTTACGACTCGGGGTTAACTTACCCAATGCTCTAAGGTCCAGGATTTACAAAGACCCTGACTTATATTATAATTGAGAATATTGAACATTCTACTTTTATATATTATATGTACAACCTAAACTATGAAAAAATAAATCAAAAAAATGATTACTCATTTCTCAATTGAAAAGGAGATACTTTGCCAAATTGAATTCAAAAGCTTAATTAACAATTTGACATTCAAGAAGTAAGAAAGATAATTTCACATAACCGATATTTTGCGCAAAACACTTTAATATATATAAGGCCTCGTTTTAAAATATTGTTTTAGGCTCCGTAATGGTTGATGTTGGGTCAGTTAATACCCAAAATTCTTTAAACTAGAATTTGAACATAAAATAACCTAAGTGTTCAATAACCTTAAACACAATCAAGTTACTGAATGTACAGTCATTCAGTAAGTCACCTTTAAGATGCTCAGGACGAGCCTATAAAGAAAGGTTCACCATTCAGTGAGTGATGACAATAGCTCACTGAATCCCCAAGTCTCCTCACCAATAATGAAGACTAAGCAACTCAAGACTGAAGACATGAAGACTAAAGTAAAGGCGGGATAAGTTTGAATGAATAAGGGAAGGTCCTTATCATGCAAAGGTCAACTTACTCTGTATAGGTATAAAACCAAGAAGTGTGTCAACATTGAAGATATGAAAGTAGTCTTGTCCTTTACTACTAGAACATGTAACAGTGACAAAATGCCTACGCATTTTGTCCAATGTAGGCTTATGTCATCATTATCTTTTAGGTAACGGTTAAATCATACTTGTGTATAAATAGGATCATAAAGAGGAGTAAATGTAAGTTTGTGCAATTAATGCTTAGACATTCATAAACACATTTACTCCTCCAAAGAACAACCTAGTACCTGAGATTGCTCAGTTGTACCTCAGTTGTCACTTAAGCTCAGCTTAGGTTTAAAGAGGAGATACACAATACTTGTCATTCAATCCCAAGTGTTGTTCCGCAAACACTTGGGTAATAATTCTTTGATTAACTTCTAATAAGAATTAAATGTTGAAAAATATCTTGTCCTTTATCTTTATGTTTTCTTTACTTATTGTTAATCAATCTTTACATTGCTAGCCATGGAACTTGGTTAGTTTAACTTTGTAGTTAACACTAATTGGGTAATAGGGAACAACAAGTGGTATCATAACCTCTGATTTCTAAAACTTTTCAAAAAAAAATCAAAAGAGTGCTCAAAAGTTTTTAAAATCAAGATCCTATCATGGTAGAAAGTAATGTACCCCAACTCGTTGACAAAAAAGGAGGAAGCTATAATGCTACTACCCCTAGACTCGAGGCTGGAAAATTCAACAAATGGAAAAAGCATATGCTTTGCTGTTTGACAGGAATGGAACCAAACTACATTAATTTTATTAATGGTGGTCCCTTTGTTCCTAAAACTGCTGAAGGGCTACCAAAGCCTGAAGCTCAGTGGACGCCTGATGAGAGAAGGGTGTTCAATCAAGACCAACACCTAAAGAGCATAATTATATCTTGTCACCTTGACGATGTAATGGAATCAGTCATTAACTATCCAACTGCCAAGCAGACTTGGACTGACTTGGTTCACAGCTTTGAAGGTCCCTCAGATACCAAGGAAAACATGATCATGGACCTGAAACTTGAGTACAATACCTTCAGGGCTAAGGACTCTAAAATTCTCTTTCAGACTTACACCAGATACAAAACCCTTCTAAATGAACTGACCAATGATGGTGTCACCTTGTCTAAGCATGAGATAAATGTTGGCTTTGTCAATAGTCTTCCTGAGAAATGGTTGAACTTCTCTCAAAGTCTCAGAAATGCTAATCACATTCAAAATCTTGAGCTTCTTGAAATCTATGAAAAGTTTGTCTATGAAGACAACCTAATCTCAAGGAGATACCCTGATTCAAAGAAGCCTCAAGAGACCAAGAAGCCTCTGACCATTGCACCCATATCAACTGCTTTCTATTCTAATGGTATTGTGCAGGATTTTCAGGAAGACCTTAAGGATGAGGTTGATGAGAGGATCAGTGAGGAGTACCTTTATAACTTGCAAGTTGAATTTCATGAAAGGGCACTCTTTGCTAACTTTAAACATTTTATCAAAAGAAACAAAAACTTTTCAAATACTAAAGCAAATGATAACACTGAGTGTTTCAAATGTGGCAAAAAAAGGAAATTTTACAAAAGATGGTTTATCAAAAACTGGGGAGATCATAGGGGGGGGGGTGAATACAATTCCCTTTTAAAATCTTAAAATGTTTTGTATCAAATTATATATTAAGTTAAACTCGATATGAGAAGTGTGAATAATAATCTATTAGACCATATCATATGATTATACACACAATCACAATATTAACTTGTAGCTATAACACAATCAATCATCATGACAATATAAGCAACAACAACACATATTTGCAAGCATAGATATAAAGCGATAAATGCAAGAATAGATGTAAAGAGATAAGAGAAAGAAAATGCAAACCGGACACGATGGTTTATAGTGGTTCGGCTACAAGGACACCTTCCTTGCCCTACTCCACTCCTCGAGTTACCTACTCGAGAGTTCACAACACTACTCAACAAGCTCCCTTTTGGCGGAGAAAACCGTACACTCTTTTGCTTACACCGATTAATGACACAAAGCTAAATGTCGAGTTCTAATAATAGCTAGAACCAATCTCACGACTTCTACACAACTTCTTCATGACTAATTCACGACTTCTTCACGATGGCTTCACGACTTCTTCACAACGGCTTCACGACTTCTTCACACCGCAACTACTTCACAACTTCACACTACTTCTACACTACTCTTTCACAACACACCTACTTCTTACACACCTATTGACTCACTACTAAGTAAGATCATCTTGATCTACTTATCACATATTCTTACATGACTCACAACTTCACATCAACACTAACTAGACTCTAATACTTCTTTTACTTGATGATAGGAAGTATTCTTCTCTTGCACTTGTGGAATTAAGCTTGAATCACTTGGAAACAAAACTTTATATTTACATGATCAAAGGGTTTAGAAAGAGGTTTAAGATAGATTTGGAGAGAAAGTTTTGAGTGCAAAAGGTTGGGAAAAATTCTAGGAATGATCTAGTATTTATAGGCAAAATTTAGGGCTTCAGGAGCATGGGCGGTCCCCTTAATTACTAGCCGGTCCCCTTAATAATTAAGGGGGCCGCCTAGTAACTTTAAGGGGGAGGCCTAGTAAAAAAAATCAGAATTTTTTTGTCCTTTTGTGGGGAATGTTTTATCTAAGGAATCTAGCCCTTTTTTGGGTAAGAATTTGAATTCAAAGTATTTATTTTGAATAAAACATTTCTTAAATACAAAAAAACATTTTGTATAAGTTTAAAAATGTTTGTCCCATTTTATAAAAAATGTAAGGTTTGTAAAAATAAAAATTCCTTTGATCATTCAACAAAATAAAGTTTGTTTGTTCATACCTTTAGTGATTAATTGTTGGATGTACACTTATTTGTTGTTGAAGCATACTTAAGACGTCGAGAGATGTTGCCGTATGAATGCATAGATGATTTGTGATCACGAGTAACTTAAGCACTTTAAGATATGTGTTATAACTTACTTCTTTGTCATCATCAAAACATGAAGAGGATGTTTAGATTAAATATCGTAATATTTATGCCAACAATCTCCCCTTTTTGATGATGACAAACTATGTAAACTATAACTCATAGTAAAATGTATAAGTCACTTGTTTACACTTCTCCCCCTTTTGTCGAAGCAAAAAGGTGTACTCCCAGACGAGACTTCTACTACACTTCAACCGTTGAAATAAATAGGCGAGCTTGCATCATCGTAAGTGAAGACTTGATCCTATCAACCTTTAAAACTTGACTCTAGCGGATCCATGGATCAAATAAATTACAAACTTTTAAACTGCATCAAGGGTTAGTTTCTTACAACAAAATATATATATATAGGGATGTAAAACCCATCGCTAATGCTCCCCCTTGGTGTATGCTCAAAACTAGTTTTTGTAACAATTCGCAATTTCAGGGTAATTACCATTCCCGGAAAATTTCACTATTCACTTTTACTATTTATTTTTCCCGAAAGTTGATTTTTATTTGATATTCTCGAGTGATAAATCATTTCCATGGCAAATTAAATGTTTGACATTCGTCAGATCATTTTCGTGAAAGTTATTAAGGAATTACACGTTTTAGGGTAAAACGCCATTCAGAAATTCTACGTACAACGAAACTCGACCGCGTTAAGTGACCCCGCATCAGAAAAATGTTTGACACACTCATGATTTATTTGAGAATTAATCGTGACTGAGAAAAACATGACCAAAGACTTCCCAGCAGGTCACCCAAGTCGGTACTACTCTCACATGAGCACGCTTAACCGAATGGGCGATTAACCGTTAGACCACAAAACGAGTTTCTAAGACGTTTTGAGTTTTCAAACTTATTAGAAAAAGTCAACATAATTTTTCCCTCCTCCTTTGACCAAAAGTCATTCCTTGATTTTTAGGCTTACGGTTTGATGTCTAAAAGACATTTAACACCAACCGACACTAGACTGAGCCCATTCTAGACATTATAAGTCATTTTAAATCATTTATATCATATTAGAAAAGTAACATTTTACTTTTCTCAGTTTTACGTAAAATTCGTACATTTTACGTATTACGCGTTTTAGACCCGTGTTTCCAGTTTTTAGCAGGGTTTACCACCCAAATGGAACCTACCACTCATTTTATATTTTATTATGGAACTTATTGACATGTTTATCAATACTTTAAAGTTTCATAATTTTACGACACCCGGTTTTACGTTTTGAGGCGTAACAACTTACGGTTTGCATTTCCCGGAGTCAAGTTTCATCCTAATACTTAGGATAATACCAAGCAAAAGCCAAAGCTTGCTCTCCAAGCTCATGAAACCGGCCTAGGGGGGGGGGGGGGAGTCATCCCCATGTGGCTTCATCTCATGAATTTACCCCTAAATCAACACTTAATTACAACTTGGTCACCAAGTTGTAACACTTTCCTAGTAAGCTTCCTAACCTCCTCATTTTTGACTATAAATACTCCCTCCCATCCCCTTTGTTGCCGTGCATCCCCAACCCCATAACCATCCTATTCTTAGCTCATTTCCTTCTAGTTTCATGCATGGTTCAAGTGATTCTTCAAGGTTGAAACCCTAGATAGGTTATCATTCATCAAACACTTCCATAACCTCATATACTTGGTGATTTCTCTTGAGTTTAAATCCACTCAAGTCACCTAAACCTTCATCATCCATCTTTCAAGAATACCAAGGGTAGAAAGATTGCATGAAGTGAAGTGGGTTGAAGCAAGTCTATCAAAGTCCTATCCTTACATGTTAACTTCCTTTCATCTTTGAAAGCCAAAAGTTGTGAGCCAAACCCTAACTTGATTCTTGTTAAATAATCATGTTCATGTTATTTACATACTATTTGTGCTATATATTGTCTTGTATTAATGTCCATGATGTATACAAGTGAGTAAAACAAGTATTGATACATATATGTAACTTATGTTATTCAAACAAGTAAACTAATGACTTTCTTGGAAAACCACGACCAAAATGGTAAAATTATGATATTGGATCATTACCAATTATAGTAGAGGACTTAACAAGGAAACCATAGCAATTTGAACCACCCAAAACGAGTATACGAGTCAAAAGTTACGCCCATTTGAAGTTACCAAAGATTTTCGGCAAAACTGCCTAAACCACACTGTTTTGCATTCTGTGATTTTGAAAGTCCCACTTCTGGTCCGATTCATCAAAAAGTTAAAACACGAAAGTTGTCCGGAACGACGTTTTCGTTCAGGAACAAAGAAGCTCGAGCCCTGAAAACGCTTTCCGAGTGATAAAATTCTTCAAATTCTAAACAGCCCATTTTTAGACAAAGTCATTACATATAGGTTATGGTTTATGAAGACCAAAGGGGTCTTATGACCTATAATGAAGACCACAACCATGGCTAGAGCCAAGGTTGTGTCTCATGACCTTGGAACAAGGACCAAAGGTCATGGCTAGGCCATGACGAAATGACCATACCAACTTACATAGGCGTAAACATGAAACAATGAATTAGGCGATATCTTGAACAAGCAATTTGGATCTACTTCACTTAAAAGGAAACCATGAGATATTACCAAGAGAAAATGGTCATTCAAGACTTATGAAACTACCCCTAATAACAATCTTCATGTACTAATAAACTTTCCTAAGTTTATTCAAATATCGGACATGTAACTTTTCGAATCAAAACTTATATCTATATATGTTATCAACTACTACAATAGTAGGGAGCCTCATGTGAGGAGTTCATTATGTAAGCCGTCGAGTTGAGTTGTGGATTTACGAATTAAAGTGTCCTGGCTCCTCGAACGCTTACTAACATGACTTCTGAATTATGTCGGCCCGAACGGTAGTGAACGATATACCAAAACATACATGTTTCATGAATCTTTCTTTCAAAGACTTACAATATACATCATACCACATCATGGACTAGATGCAAGATATATATATAGGCACTTATTCATATTCTTTACTCCGATCCTAAGTCGCAACATTCGATTATAGGTTGCTCGTAGAAACCTTCACGATTCAACCGTTACATTCATTACTTGCTATCTTAACTTAAGGTGAGTTCATAGCCCCACTTTCCATTACTTAATTGTTTTACAAATCCTTGGGGGGAATACATGCTATTTCTAAATCGAATACAATGCTTTCTAATGTATGCTTCACGACGATGTTTTATTATCACTAAGTACCAACCTTGCTAAACCGAGATCCTTTATTATGAACCATTTAGTCACTAGCAATAGTGAGCGCGAATATTAATAATAGGCCTATTGGGATTGACGAATCCCATTTGTATTGACTAAGTTCAAACAAATGCATTAATATTTGAGATTTAGGTATGTTAGCAAAGTACCTACCGGGATAAATCTGCCAATCGATATTGGTACACGTTAACGTTATGGTTTCATAAGCTGAGTGTATAATAACTGTTCCGGGCGTATAATAACGTAGCCTACCTGTTTTGTTTTCCAAACATTGGTGTGAGCCTATAACTCACACTACCAACATATTGTGTTCAAACGATTTAACAAACTCTATGAATATCACTCAACCTTTGTGTTGACCTCTCAAGCATGTATTTCAGGTTCATGACGATCAAGGATGGCACGGAAGGACACGGATATTCAAGAGGGCTATAAATTTTATTATCATTCAAAAACTCCTTTAATGTACATTGTAAACATGATAAATTTTATTATCATTCAAAAACTCATTTAATGTACATTGTAAACATGGAACCATTTGGGACCTCACTTTTGTAATCTCTGATATTTATACAATTTGAATGATAAATCTTTTAAAATGACTTAATTGGAGTTCGTTTTCTATTATTGTGACTATTGTGCCGTCGAGTAACACCCAGTTTGAATTCCGCTGCATCCATGAATTGGGGGTGTTTCAGATTGGTACCAGAGCCATGGTTATAGAGAAACGAGTCTAATTGAGACCTAAACTATAACCGCACATACAAGCAAAAACATTTTTATAGCCTTCCGCTCTCCGTGTCTTCCATCCTCCAGACGATTATGGACTTAGTAAGCATGTTATGCTAGACAAACATATTAGTATATTCATATATACCCATTTTGAGCATTTCCCCGTAAGCATTAGTATATTGATATATAAACTCGGTTTATTTTCAATCATTTATCTAAACAATGGACTAAACATATCTGCGTATGCCTATTCTAGGGCATTTCGACACAATCACATTCTCCCAATCATGTTCCTACTCCAACATTTTATGTCCAAGACATTGTAACTGATTGCAATGGTTTTTCCTATTTTCCAAGACATTGTATTATACAATGGTCTTAACCATTTCTCAAATGTTTTGAGTCACACAATGGTCTAACCTACTCCCCAGACATTGTGAATTGCACAATGGTCTAACCTACTTCCGAGACATTGTGTTTTGTGCAATGGTCTCTAGAATTATTCCATCACATCATCAATATCATTTCATATGATATCAAAAACCCATCACAATTTATCGATTTCCAAACAAGAAATATGAGATTTCTAAAGGACAAACTAAACCATCATCGACAAAAGCTGAACTTTCTTTACATTCATCAAAGTTTTCTTATGAAACCTTCATTATTAAAAGTTCGTGATCCTGGCCAAGTATGTTCTATTTTAGAACTACTTAAAACTTCCTTTTCATATGTACCTACCCTTACTATCTTCTATGCAATGGAATATGAAAACATATGTTACAAGTCTTGTATGGGCGGGACTTGCAACTGAATTGTTTGACATCGCCTTTGTTTAGTGGACAGTTTCCCGAAAGCAACGGACATATCACAAGTATACCTAATTTAGGTATTTCAAAATTTTATCGAACCTTGGCTAAATATAGACTAGTCACCTATATTTAACCTAGGGACAGTGGAATATAGTCTGACTAACTATATTCGACTTAAAATTTTCAAATACTGAGAATAGTTGTACTAGGGTTATGTTTAGGTTGATTTCCTACTTGAACTCGATAAACCACCAGAATACATTAAAACAATCTAGAGACACGATAGTGCCTTATCACTCAGCAAGATCTTAACACCTTATTTGTATGATCTAAATTCATTCTTGAAATTTTTCATTTATGAGATAATCCGAACTACTATCTTGGGATAGTTATCAATTATTCTCTTCATCCTGTAGAAGTACTATCCTGTTTAGGTCCTAAGGATACCATTCCATCATAAACTTTTAAAAATCTTTTAAGATTTTTAAAGCAAACTCAACATCTATACCTAACAGTATTAATGTTAAGCATACATTACACACTTTTGTTCATCAACATATCACAACATTATCGTCACAACCGTTACAAACACAAGCTCATTAACAGATCTTGATGCACTTTTAAAGCTCAAATCATCCTTAGTTACACCACAAGTACCCTCATCAGCTTTACAAGATTGAATATTCATCTTGTACTTTTGGAACACCAGTATCATCTCGTAATACCCTACCTTGTAACTCACCGACTAAGTATGAATGTTGTGTAGGATGATTTGTAATTATTTGAATGGATTGGGATGCCTTTTCATTTAAATAAAGACATTGTAAATCACCAAACCATAAGTTTATATTCCCCTATTTACATTGTTTGGGATGCCTCTCTATGTAAATAAAGAATTATAAACAAGTGGGCTTATTTGTATACCGAAATAACATAAGTATGAAGTCAATAAACACTAGGTACAACAACCGATTACCTACTAGGCTATGATTGCAATTACTATCTCAATTCCTATTAATATTCGACTGCTATATCAATTTCCTTTGATATTCGACTATTACCATACCTTTCCTACATAAAAGTGAGCCTCATCCTACACCATACACTGAAATGACAAATCAAATTACATCACCAGTAATCCCAGGCTTTAGTCCTCATAAGTAACCACACCTTTTCATCGATACCACTCCAACATATGACACACATAGAACTTCGGGACGAAGTTCCCCGTAAGGGGTAGAGACTGTAACAATTCGCAATTTCAGGGTAATTACCATTCCCGGAAAATTTCACTATTCACTTTTACTATTCATTTTTCCCGAAACTTTCCCGAAAGTTGATTTTTATTTGATATTCTCGAGTGATAAATCATTTCCATGGCAAATTAAATGTTTGACATTCGTCAGATCATTTTCGTGAAAGTTATTAAGGAATTACACGTTTTAGGGTAAAACGTCATTCAGAAATTCTACGTACAACGAAACTCGACCGCGTTAAGTGACCCCGCATCAGAAAAATGTTTGACACACTCATGATTTATTTGAGAATTAATCGTGACTGAGAAAAACATGACCAAAGACTTCCCAGCAGGTCACCCAAGTCGGTACTACTCTCACATGAGCACGCTTAACCGAATGGGCGATTAACCGTTAGACCACAAAACGAGTTTCTAAGACGTTTTGAGTTTTCAAACTTATTAGAAAAAGTCAACATAATTTTTCCCTCCTCCTTTGACCAAAAGTCATTCCTTGATTTTTAGGCTTACGGTTTGATGTCTAAAAGACATTTAACACCAACCGACACTAGACTGAGCCCAGTCTAGACATTATAAGTCATTTTAAATCATTTATATCATATTAGAAAAGTAACATTTTACTTTTCTCAGTTTTACATAAAATTCGTACATTTTACGTATTACGCGTTTTAGACCCGTGTTTCCAGTTTTTAGCAGGGTTTACCACCCAAATGGAACCTACCACTAATTTTATATTTTATTATGGAACTTATTGACATGTTTATCAATACTTTAAAGTTTCATAATTTTACGACACCCGGTTTTACGTTTTGAGGCGTAACAACTTACGGTTTGCATTTCCCGGAGTCAAGTTTCATCCTAATACTTAGGATAATACCAAGCAAAAGCCAAAGCTTGCTCTCCAAGCTCATGAAACCGGCCTAGGGGGGGGGGGAGTCATCCCCATGTGGCTTCATCTCATGAATTTACCCCTAAATCAACACTTAATTACAACTTGGTCACCAAGTTGTAACACTTTCCTAGTAAGCTTCCTAACCTCCTCATTTTTGACTATAAATACTCCCTCCCATCCCCTTTGTTGCCGTGCATCCCCAACCCCATAACCATCCTATTCTTAGCTCATTTCCTTCTAGTTTCATGCATGGTTCAAGTGATTCTTCAAGGTTGAAACCCTAGATAGGTTATCATTCATCAAACACTTCCATAACCTCATATACTTGGTGATTTCTCTTGAGTTTAAATCCACTCAAGTCACCTAAACCTTCATCACCCATCTTTCAAGAATACCAAGGGTAGAAAGATTGCATGAAGTGAAGTGGGTTGAAGCAAGTCTATCAAAGTCCTATCCTTACATGTTAACTTCCTTTCATCTTTGAAAGCCAAAAGTTGTGAGCCAAACCCTAACTTGATTCTTGTTAAATAATCATGTTCATGTTATTTACATACTATTTGTGCTATATATTGTCTTGTATTAATGTCCATGATGTATACAAGTGAGTAAAACAAGTATTGATACATATATGTAACTTATGTTATTCAAACAAGTAAACTAATGACTTTCTTGGAAAACCACGACCAAAATGGTAAAATTATGATATTGGATCATTACCAATTACAGTAGAGGACTTAACAAGGAAACCATAGCAATTTGAACCACCCAAAACGAGTATACGAGTCAAAAGTTACGCCCATTTGAAGTTACCAAAGATTTTCGGCAAAACTGCCTAAACCACACTGTTTTGCATTCTGTGATTTTGAAAGTCCCACTTCTGGTCCGATTCATCAAAAAGTTAAAACACGAAAGTTGTCCGGAACGACGTTTTCGTTCAGGAACAAAGAAGCTCGAGCCCTGAAAACGCTTTCCGAGTGATAAAATTCTTCAAATTCTAAACAGCCCATTTTTAGACAAAGTCATTACATATAGGTTATGGTTTATGAAGACCAAAGGGGTCTTATGACCTATAATGAAGACCACAACCATGGCTAGAGCCAAGGTTGTGTCTCATGACCTTGGAACAAGGACCAAAGGTCATGGCTAGGCCATGACGAAATGACCATACCAACTTACATAGGCGTAAACATGAAACAATGAATTAGGCGATATCTTGAACAAGCAATTTGGATCTACTTCACTTAAAAGGAAACCATGAGATATTACCAAGAGAAAATGGTCATTCAAGACTTATGAAACTACCCCTAATAACAATCTTCATGTACTAATAAACTTTCCTAAGTTTATTCAAATATCGGACATGTAACTTTTCGAATCAAAACTTATATCTATATATGTTATCAACTACTACAATAGTAGGGAGCCTCATGTGAGGAGTTCATTATGTAAGCCGTCGAGTTGAGTTGTGGATTTACGAATTAAAGTGTCTTGGCTCCTCGAACGCTTACTAACATGACTTCTGAATTATGTCGGCCCGAACGGTAGTGAACGATATACCAAAACATACATGTTTCATGAATCTTTCTTTCAAAGACTTACAATATACATCATACCACATCATGGACTAGATGCAAGATATATATATAGGCACTTATTCATATTCTTTACTCCGATCCTAAGTCGCAACATTCGATTATAGGTTGCTCGTAGAAACCTTCACGATTCAACCGTTACATTCATTACTTGCTATCTTAACTTAAGGTGAGTTCATAGCCCCACTTTCCATTACTTAATTGTTTTACAAATCCTTGGGGGGAATACATGCTATTTCTAAATCGAATACAATGCTTTCTAATGTATGCTTCACGACGATGTTTTATTATCACTAAGTACCAACCTTGCTAAACCGAGATCCTTTATTATGAACCATTTAGTCACTAGCAATAGTGAGCGCGAATATTAATAATAGGCCTATTGGGATTGACGAATCCCATTTGTATTGACTAAGTTCAAACAAATGCATTAATATTTGAGATTTAGGTATGTTAGCAAAGTACCTACCGGGATAAATCTGCCAATCGATATTGGTACACGTTAACGTTATGGTTTCATAAGCTGAGTGTATAATAACTGTTCCGGGCGTATAATAACGTAGCCTACCTATTTTGTTTTCCAAACATTGGTGTGAGCCTATAACTCACACTACCAACATATTGTGTTCAAACGATTTAACAAACTCTATGAATATCACTCAACCTTTGTGTTGACCTCTCAAGCATGTATTTCAGGTTCATGACGATCAAGGATGGCACGGAAGGACACGGATACTCAAGAGGGCTATAAATTTTATTATCATTCAAAAACTCCTTTAATGTACATTGTAAACATGATAAATTTTATTATCATTCAAAAACTCATTTAATGTACATTGTAAACATGGAACCATTTGGGACCTCACTTTTGTAATCTCTGATATTTATACAATTTGAATGATAAATCTTTTAAAATGACTTAATTGGAGTTCGTTTTCTATTATTGTGACTATTGTGCCGTCGAGTAACACCCAGTTTGAATTCCGCTGCATCCATGAATTGGGGGTGTTACAGTTTTGGCTACCAAAGAATCGAGTGATGAAGTAATCCTACAAGACAGATTTAGTAGATAAGTGCACATATATATAATAATGATGATATATATGAGACATTATCTGCGATTAATACATGCATGACTCAAATCGGGGAACTAGATATGGATGTCTAAGGTATATGGACTAAAAATATGACGCATGCAATTATTGTTTTAAAAACAACAACCTAAACCCCAAAAAAATTTTACCATGACCAATACTTAAGACATGACAACGATTAGGACCAAATGCAAATTTTTGACCGACTTATGTAAAAGAAAATTGAAGATGAGAATGGTACGTTCTTTTAAAAATGTAGAAGAATGAGGAAGGATGAGCGTGAATGGAAAGGGAAGGTGATGACAAAAGGTTGACAAATATGGTTTAGATTAATATATCGTTTGACAAAGGTGGATGATTGGGAATCATGGGATTTTTAGGTGTTTTGTTGGTTGACAACCGAAGGTGGATATGTGAGATGCGGTGGTGATGACTCGACAACACTTGAAGCTTGGATATCTTCTTTGTGTTCTTCACTTGCTAGAAAGTGGAAAGGACGCATTTCATAATGAAATTCACTTGGATGAGGTATATCGCTTGACAAAGGTGGATGATTGGGAATCATGGGATTTTTAGGTGTTTTGTTGGTTGACAACCGAAGGTGGATATGTGAGATGCGGTGCTAATGACTCGACAACACTTGAAGCTTAGATATCTTCTTTGTGTTCTTCACTTGCTAGAAAGTGGAAAGGACGCATTTCATAATGAAATTCACTTGGATGAGGTGGTGATAACTCGACAACACTTGAAGCTTGGATGTCTTCTTTGTGTTCTTCACTTGCTAGAAAGTGGAAAAGACGCATTTCACAATGAAATTCACTTGACTTTTGACTACATAGGCAAACATGTTTATGAGTGTATGGAGATGGGAAATGGGTATTGGCGAAGATGGCTAGGTGGAGTTGACTACATACCGATGGTGACTCAACAACACTTGACGCATTTCATAAAGAAATTCACTTGACTTTTGACTACATGGACAAACATGTTTATGAGAATATGGATACGACAGTTGCCCTTTGATTCAAAGAGCAACACAAGGGTGAACATGGGTTTATGTATCATGAGAGATGGTTTGACTTTCAGGGATTTAAGTTTTGGTGGTGATGACGCACTTAGTAGAATGTAGGGAATGGTTACATGGTTGAATCTTCTTGTGAAGATGACTCGGTGGATTTATTGGTGAAGATTGGAAATGAGGATCAAGTGGAGATGAGTAGGTGGAAGCGAAAGAGCGATGTTCAAGGAAGAATTTCTTGGGCAGGAGGTGGTGGTGATACTTTTGGTGGTGGAGACAATTGTGAGTTGATATATCCATTGATGGATGGAGATTAAGATATGGTGGACGATGTTTTAGATGGTGCATTAGGTGCACTAGGAAATGCAATTCGAGGTTGAGGTGATGAGGTTTTGGTGTTATCTTGTGTTAAATCAATGAGGAGTGGTTTAGGAGGTATAATATTGGTTCTTTGTTTCTTTGAGGGCATGGAAATGGTGGATGACTCGAGATTGGATGAATGAGAATTTATGATGAAGATGGGTATTTATGGTGTAAGAATGATGTGGTTAAGGAAGGCAAACTATGTTGGATGGTTTAGGATAAGGCATGTTTGTGAATTTAGGGAAATGGTGGATGACTCGAGATTGGTAGTACAAAGGATGACTCGGTTTTTCATTTTACTTTGGTGGTTTGAGGATGTACTAAAACTATTTGTCATTGACAAAAGTGACGAATGGTTATGAGGTTTGAGAGTGATGCAGAAGGGTATATATGAGTGAGTGTGTTTTCCCTTCCCATTAAAGTCATGCTCATCCGGATATAGAATGTGACAAAACAAAGACAAATCAACACGAAAGCGATAAGATTGACAATGACACGAAGGATGAAGGATGAGTGACATTTTAATTTGCATTTCGCTAATTAAAAATACTTAAACATTTTGGATGAAATATTTAAGTTGTCACACCTACTAAGAGAGGTATTAGATTACAATCTAACTATCTCTTGATAAAGGAGTGGATTGTTTGGAAGGAAACAAGATGATGAATAAGGAAGTGAGTATGCATGGAGACTCTAGGACACTTAAGACAGTTTTGAGACTATTATGACCTATCGGATGGTGACACTAAGATTCTCATGAAATAAGGGTATAAAATCTACAGTCAAGAAATATATACCTAGATAAATGAGACAAATAGAGTTAAACAAGTAAAGGCATTTAGGCATGTATCATAAACAAGTAAAAAAATATATCATCTCGAAATAGTTAGAGAAAAACAAAAACTATTATAATAAACATGCATTCAATAACTAAGTAGATTATTACGAAGGCATACAATCAAATCATATAGGAGCAAATAAACATCTAGAAATATCATATATGTGAGATGCCATAAATCTAGGAATGAAAAATTCTAATGCGAAGCAAAGTTCATAAAAGTAAGCTTAGCGTTAGGTATATTTATGAAGAGCAATTTAATC
This sequence comes from Artemisia argyi, assembly GCA_030686995.1. Lineage (NCBI taxonomy): Eukaryota > Viridiplantae > Streptophyta > Magnoliopsida > Asterales > Asteraceae > Artemisia > Artemisia argyi. Next base: position 5,837 of record JARVZY010010225.1, on the reverse strand, counting down.
AAGTTGGAGAATGAGTATGAGACTATTACTAGTGGTGCTCAATTAAGGCTAACCACAACCATTTTTACAGGTCACACACACCCAACTTCTCACATAGAAGCGATTCAACCGTTAGGTTAAATTGAGTTTCTAGACAATAGGTTCTCCAATAGTCATTCTCTTTTTAGAAGAAATTAAGTTCCTAAATTTACCTATCGAAGAGTACCAAATATGAAGTTTGCTTGGTTCACTAATGCTTGCCTTAATGTGACTCAAACTATGTTTTTATAAAGGTAAATCTAGATGATATATTTTATTCACGATCTCAATAGAGACGTGTTAAATGTTTAGATAAGAGTAAACAAAATGTTTTAATCCTTTGTTCATGATCTATCGGTTGTTTGGTTTTGATGGCATATTACTAGATTTAATAAATGTACTTGATTTAAAAATGCTCCTTAGCATATCTTGTGAAATGAATCTCATTAATATTATTTATCTTAATTGAGTTTGTGATTCTCAAATGATATTAAAACTAGACATTTTTATATTCTTAAATAAATATTATTTTCTATGATTTTTGACAATGTTATATACCATAATTTAACTTGTATTTAAAATGAATTTTACTTGTTTATGCATTGTGACAAGTTATTTTTCGATTCTAATAACTTATATTATATCAAAAAGGAATGTTTAGTACATTATCTTGTAACACAACCATTTATGCTACAAAGAAAATGAAATACATAGAATATATATATATATATATATATATATATATATATATATATATAGGGCCATTCATGTGAGAAATCTAATTTTTGTGAGAACGCGAGAACTAATCTTAGCCAGTCATTTTATCCTCATTAAACTTTGATCTAATGGCTATTATTAGCTAGCTATTTTTTTTTTGAAAAATTTTAAAAAATTTTCAAAAAATTTTAAAAAATTTTCAAAACAATTTCGAAAAAATTTCAAAAAAATTTCAAAAAATTTTCAAAATTTTTTTGAAAAATTTTCAAAAAGTTTTCAAAAATTTTCGAAAATTTATTTGAAAAATTTTTGAAAATTTTTTTTTTCACATGTGACGAATTTTTTTTCACATGTGACGGATTTTTTTTTCGCATGTGATGAAAAAAAAAATTTTACACGCGACGATTTTTTTTCACCTGTGACGAATTTTTTTTTTTCACACGTGACAAAAAAAATTTCGTGAAAATTTTCAAATTTTTTTTCACAGGTAATGGAATTTTTTTTTCACATATGACAAAAAAAAAAAATTCATGCGACGAATTTTTTTTTTCACATGTGACGAATTTTTTTTTCACACGTGACAAAAAATTTTATGAAAATTTCAAAATTTTTTTTTCACATGTGACGAATTTTTTTTTCACATGTGACGGAATTTTTTTTTCACATGTGACGAATTTTTTTTTCACGCGTGACAAAAAAAATTTCGTGAAAATTTCCAAATTTTTTTCACATATAATGAAAAAAATTTTCAGAAAAAAAAATCCGGAAAAAAAAATTTCGATTTTTTTTTTTCGAAAAAAAAAATTTTCAAATTTTTTTTTTCGAAAATTTTTTTTTTGAAAAAAAAAAATTTTCTAAAAATTTTTTTTTCGAAAAAAAAATTTTCGAATTTTTTTTTGAAAAAAAATTTCGAAAAAAAAATTTTTGAAAAAAAAAATTTGAAAATTTTTTTTCGAAAAAAAAATTTTAAAATTAATTTTTTTTTTCGAAATTTTTTTGAAAATTTTCGAAAATTTTTAAAAATTTTTCAAAATCTTTTGAGAAATTTTCAAAAAATTGATTAACTAATATTAGCTATTAGATTAAAGTTAAAGGAGGATAAAATGAGTGGCTAAGATTGCTTCTCGCGTTCTCACAAAATTTAGGCTTCTCATTTGAACGCTTCAATATATATATATATATATATTCTTAAACATGTATTTTAGCTTAGAATGATGATTTTAAGTAGTGTAAGCAAAGTTTACATATGTTGTTAGTTTGCTCATGTTTGGTTTTTCGGATATGACACATTTATCCATTGCATTGCAATATAAATTGCTTGAATATTTTGGACGAAATATCCAAGTCATCAATCCTACTTCATTGTATATTTTATGTATATGTTAAACATGTTATTCTAATATTTGGAACACAACTATTGGATAAGTAGATTCAATATGACATTATCAACACAAGTGTAAGTTATAATCCAATGCACATTCTTTTTATATACAAAGGATGTAAATATTTTCATATCAATCTAAGGTGATTGAGTATGTAGATTCAAGAGTATATCTTTTGTTATAATTTGATATAATATTGAAACTAAACAAATAATAATCCAATTTCTTGTGCACACTAAAAAATATGTCAATTAGATTTGATAAATATATCAATCATAATTTGAATAATGAATTGATATAATATCAAGATTTTTCTTGACCCTCACTGACACTCATTTAAAATAAATAGGCATTTTGATAGTGTGTTCCATTAATCCTAAGATTATTTTTGAGTGAGGTTAGTCAATGATTGAAAGTTGACTTATTACTTCATAGTTGTTATATGTTTTATTTATGTTAAAGAGTCTTCATTGTTATGTATAATGAACACACTTAGATTTTGAAAATACCTTTTTCTTTTATATAACTACTAATGTTTTAAAATGATCCAATTTCTTTTATTAAACAACTTAAGGTAAAATAAGGTAATTTGTTGAAAATATTTAAGTGTGTTGTTGAGAATAGATTAAATTGTTTGAAATATTTAGGTGACTAGTTTTAACTCATTTACAAGGTGTTTGAGTAACATTAAGCCATCTATACCTATATGCAATGCAAGCTTAATATTGCAATCCTAACGCAAGAAATCTAGCATAAGATATAGTTAAGTATAAACCGAGAAACTAACTATAAACTAATAAGGCACATATGCTTAGATATACAATTAGCTAAAATTCAAATAGCAACAATCATCTAATATATTCAATTAACAAAATTAAGACACAAAGAAGTTCATATAATCATGTAGCATAACACATAAAACCACTTGTCGTCATTTTATGTATTATATACAATAATGTTTACTAGGCTCGATTTTATTTGAAAAGAAAATATTTTCCTTCCCATTTTAAAGATCAATATTTTAAAAATATGAATACTTAATTTTTCAAAGATATACCAACTAGGAATGCCCGACTCGAAGGAAAATATAAAATACAAGTTTTATGTTACAACAAAACACAAATTTTTGACCACTGTTTAGTATTTTGACTTTCTGACTTATTTAAGTTTGTAATGATTACTTGTGAGTATTTTTAAATGAAAATAGACTCAATTACCTTTAAAACGCCAGGTGACACGACTTCTACGGAGTTACAGTTAATTTTATATGATTTTCAAAGTTTCTGAAAAACTGCGAACAGACAGGCGGATTCCTTAAATATTTAAGGGGACCGCCCAGATAATTGAGGGGGCCGCCCATCTGCTACTCAAAATTTCATTTTTTGCAAAAAATTGTTTTCTGAATTTGCTAAAAGTTGTGAAACTTTCTGAATTTGATACCAAACATGTAATACTTATTTAAAGTATAATCTTATCTCGAGCTAGTATAATTAGTGTATATAACATCAAAACTAACACAAGCTAATCAACACTTATCATATTTAATCCTCCTTAATGGGTAATTTGATACATGGATCGTTCTCAATTTTAAAAACCATATGTTTTGAAAATTAGAGCGACGTGGCTCTAGTACCAATTGTGGAAATCATAGAGCGGGGGTGAATACGATTCCCTTTTAAAATCTTATAATGTTTTGTATCAAATTATCTATTAAGTTAAACTCAATATGAGAAGTGTGAATAATAAACTATTAAACCATATCATATAATTATACACATAATCACAATATTAACTTGTAACTATAAAACAATCAATCATCATGACAATATGAGCAACAATCAACACATATTTGCAAGCATAGATATAAAGCAATAAATGCAAGAATAGATGGAAAGAGATAAGAGAAAGAAAATGCAAACCGGACACGATGATTTATAGTGGTTCGGCTATAAGAACACCTTCCTTGCCCTACTCCACTCCCCGAGTCACCTACTCGAGAGTTCACAACACTACTCAACAAGCTCCCTTTTGGCGGAGAAAATTGTACACTCTTTTGCTTACACCGATTAACGACACAAAGCTGAATGTCGAGTTCTAATAATAGCTAGAACCAATCTCACGACTTCTTCACGACTTCTACATAACTTCTTCACAACTTCTTCACGATGGCTTCACGACTTCTTCACAACGGCTTCATGACTTCTTCACACCGCAACTACTTCACAACTTCACACTATTTCTACACTACTCTTTCACAACACACCTACTTCTTACACACCTGTTCTTACACACCTATTGACTCACTACTAAGTAAGATCATCTTGATCTACTTATTACATATTCTTACATAACTCACAACTTCACGTCAACACTAACTAGACTCTAATACTTTTTTGGCTTGATGATAGGAAGTATTCTTCTCTTGCACTTGTGTAATTAAGCTTGAATCACTTGAAAACAAAACTTTATAATTACATAATCAAAGGGTTTAGAAAGAGGTTTAAGATAGATTTGGAGAGAAAGTTTTGAGTGCAAAAGGTTGGGAAAAAGTCCAGGAATGATCCAGTATTTATAGGCAAAATTTAGGGCTTCAGAAGCGTTGGTGGTCTCCTTAATTACTAGCTGGTCCCCTCAATAATTAAGGGGGCCACCTAGTAACTTTAAGGGGCCGCCTAGTAAAAAAAAAATTCAGATTTTTTTTTGTCATTTTGTGAGGAAGGTTTTATCTGAGGAATTTAGCCGTTTTTTGGGTAAGAATTTGAATTCAAAGTATTTATTTTGAATAAAACATTACTTATAAATACAAAAACATTTTGTATAAGTTTAAAAATGTTTGTCCTATTTTATAAAAAATGTAAGGTTTGTAAAAATAAAAATTCCTTTGATCATTCAACTAAATAAAGTTTGTTTATTCATAACTTTAGTGATTAATCGTTGGATGCACACTTATTTGTTGTTGAAGCATAGACGTCGAGAGATGTTATCGTATGAATGCATAGATGATTTGTGATCACGAGTAACTTAAGCACTTTACGATATGTGTTATAACTTACATCTTTGCCATCATCAAAACATGAAGAGGATGTTTAGATTAAATATCATAATATTTATGCCAACAAAAACCACCTCAGAACCCTCATACAAATTTTCAGGAAACAGTTCTTTTTTCAGGAACTAGTAAATTTCAACCCAAAATGCTTCAGTCCAGTCAATCTTTTCAAAAGAAGACTGAAAATTTTCCACAAAAGGACTTTGAATCAAAGTATAGAATGGCCAAGGCCAAACTTGCACTTCTTGAGACTACTTCCTCATACTCTCAGTCACCTCAGGTCTCTAAGCTTTCTCAGGGCATAAACAAAGGCCTTGTTGCTGAAAAATTCGACTGGGATGAAGAAGAAGTATCCTCTGATGATGAAGAAATTCATGTCAGTGCACTGATGGCTCTTTCTGATGATAACAAGTTAGTTGTTGGGAAAAATCATGCAAGAAATGGAGAATGAGTTAGCGTCACCATGAGGAAAGTAAATGTTTTACTTTCTATGGATGATGATTCTGATTGGCAATCTTATTTGAATTATATTAATGTTGATCTTAAGTATGTTGAAGAGCAAAGATTAAACCTGTTTTCAAAATTTAACAAACTAAGTTTTGAATTAAATAACTGTAGAGATGAACTTCTTGCTTTAAAACAAGCTAAACTTGAAAGTGTCACACTACAAA
>JARVZY010010224.1:0-37298 GCA_030686995.1 Artemisia argyi | reverse complement strand
ATATGAAAGAAAAAGGTTAACATATACAACAGAACTATTACTAAAAGAAAAAAGAAGTCCAATAATTTGTTAAAATAATAATGAATTATATTTCTGAAACTCTTTCTGATCAAAAAATAGATATTGAAAGTAGTAAAAATATTAAAACATTCGAACCATTTATACCCTATAAACAAACTTTATTTAAAATACCACCAAACTTGCCAGAAGGAACATCATACAGTATTAATATAGTAAGTAATGATGATACAAAGCAATCTATTGGAGAAAAAGTAGATATATTAAACTCAACACTTAATAATATAATTGAAACATTAAGTTTCTTAATATTAAGACAACTACCAGAATTATCTAAAACGATGCAAGAAAAGATAAATACTATACAAATATTACTAAACAAAAAGACAAAAGAATTCGAAAATTTAGAACAAAGTCAAATAAATATGATCGAACAATTATCAAATATAATTGATACTCAAGAGCAAGATAAAGATATTACTGTTACAAAAATAACAGAAATATTATTGAAAAAATCAACTCTTAAAATTGAACCACCAATACGAATAGCATAATGGAAAATCTTGAAGAACAAATTGAAACCCTCACAAAGCTAATGGCATCATTAGATATACCATCCGAAGTAAACGAAGAAGATGCAGATATAGTTCAAGATTATAGTTCAGATGAAAATCCATATAAAAATCAGTATAAATATCCAGGAGAAAGTTCTTATACAAATTATAATTTTGCACAAAAAAGAAAAAAAATCTTATATAGACGAAGATTTTCAAAGACAATTTGATTATAAACCTCCAACACCTACAGAAAGGTATTTATATCAACAAGGAATGATTAGAAATAAGAAAGGTAAATGGGAACGTATACCCCCTCAATACGTACCAAAAATACCAATAGTTAGAATGAATGACGAAATTTTAAATATCGACTGTGAAACAGAGATAGATGATAAGATTCAAGATTGGAGTAATAGGTTAAGTACTCAAATACAATTAACTGAAGAATTACGAGAATTACAACCAAGAGATTTACTCAATTTTATAATACACAAGACATCAGGAAATGTTTATAGATTTTTAGAATCCATAAATGAATTAGAATTATCAAGGATAGCAACAACTGATGCAATGATAACTTTTAAAAACATTGTAGCATGTATAGTACAAGAATTCACAGGAAGAATTTTAGGAAAAGAAGAATCAAATGAAGCATTTAGAGAACATGCATATTGGAGAATAATTAATCTTAAGATATGTAACATGTGCTATTTAGATTCATTCATATATGAATTTTCAGATCAATATTATAAGTTAGACACTACAAGGCAACAACCAGCGTTAGAAATGTTTTTTAATAAACTCCCTGAATCTATAGCAACATAATTAAAAAATTCATACGCAACAATACTACAGGATAATACTAAAATAATAGAAGACTCTCTAGGAGCACGAATTACTACTGTAAGAGCATGGGTTAGAAAACAATGTTTACAAGAAGTAGCTAAAAAAGAAGCACGAATTGAACTTTGTTGTGAAAAACAATCCGACAAAATAGGTGACTATGGATGTTCACAAAAACTATATAAAAAACGAAAGAAAGTATGGAAGAAAAAGATATATAATCCCAAGTATAGAAATTTTTATAAAAAGAATTCAAGACAAAATTATTTTAGAAATCGGAAACAACATCGTCAAAAATATAAAAAACAAGATAATTCAAAATATTGTCCATCCAATAAGAAAGATTGCAGATGTTGGTTATGTCACGAAGAAGGTCATTATGCCAATAAATGCCCTAAAAAGGAGAAAAGAAAGAAACAGAAGTATTAAAAATAGCATATAGTCTTGGATACGAACCTATAGAAGATTCAGATATTGATTCAGATATTGAAATATATGCATATACAGATACTAGTGATTATTCTAGTGATTATGAATAAATCAATTTATCAACGTTTTATGGATAATAATTTACAAGGATTAGAAGATATTTGCCTAGCATACATTGACGATATTATTGTTTTTACAAAAGGAAATGAACAAGATCATATAAAAGCAGTATCAATTGTTTTACAAAGAATAAAAGAAAAAGGATTAATTTTATAACAAAAAAAGTCGAAATTACTTCAAAATAAGGTAGAATATTTAGGATTAAAAATTGCAAAAAATGGAATTATTTCTTTAACAAACAATACACAAGAAAAATTAAAACTTATTCCAGATAAATTAAGAGATAGAAAACAAATTCAAAGGTTCTTAGGATGTTTGAATTATATAGCAGAGCAAGGATTTTTGAAAAATTTAGCAAAAGAAAGAAGAGTTTTACAAAAGAAAATTTCTGAGAAAATCCGTTGGGAATGGACACCATCCGACACCCAACTTGTACAAAATATTAAAGCTAATGTACAATGTTTACCGGAATTATATAACCCGGAAACAAAAGATTTTTTGATTATTGAAACAGATGCATCCGACGACACATGGGCAGGATGTATGAAAGCAATTCAGAATGGGAAAGAATTACTAGGATTAGACATTGATGGAATTCAAATCCTTCAATCTAATCTATCAAAAACACAAAGTATTGATGGAAGTCAAATTCCTCAATCTGATCAAAAACTATCTAAGCCAGAATTACAGTCAGAATCTGTTTTGAAAACAGAAAAATACAATTCTAAATTATGCAAATATATTTCTGGAACATTTTCGGAAACTGAGAAAAATTATAGTACTCATGAAAAAGAGACACTCGCGTGTCTAAAAACTTTGAAAAAATGGAAAATTGATCTTTTACAAACAAGATTTGAGTTAAGAACAGACTCAAAATATGTAACAGGATTTTGGAGATACAAATTACAAGAAGACTATTGTAGAGGTCGACTAATCCGTTGGCAACTGCAGTTACACCAATTCCATCCATACATCAAATACATCAAAAGCGACAATAACACTTTTGCAGATACCCTCACCAGAGAATGGAAGGATTACTGAAAACAGCTAGACACCAATTACAACAAAAAAGAGAACAACGTATCTCTTTAGAAAAACAACTAGCCACCATTAAACAAGAAGAAGAGAAACTAGCCAACACAGTGGAATATTTAACCCAAAACGATAACTCAGAATCAACCACAGAATCCACACCTTCAACCTCTATTTATACAAGAGGAGGTAGGTGTACTAGTTACAACCTACGTCATTGCTTACCTAATACTACACTAATAATTTACACCTAACGCACTAGCGTGCATTATTGGAGGTAGAGTGTCGGCAAGAGTTGGTCGCGTATTCGTCCCTTCAACCCGGGAGTAGATTATCTTTTGATAATCTCAAGACCGTGATGACGGTTTCGGTGATTATCTTCCTGGATCGTTGTCAATCGGGCTTGCTTGGTTACCAAGCTCGTGATGGGTACCGTCGCTTGTGGGAAACGTTGCTGACTGGAATTTGAAATCCTGTAATTGCTTACCGATATGCGCGTGTCCGGACCGGTCTCTCATGCCTCGTTAGTGATTTGAATCCATCACTTTGCAAACGTGACGATTTGTTGCTTGCGTTTGCTGGTTTGACTCACTCGTACGCGGTTGTTAAGGTGAAGGGACTCGTTTCTTTAGGTGACTTGATCTGACGATGATGTTACCGTGCGTAGATTAAGCTTTGCTTTAGGTCTATTGCGTACATGCGTAGATTGAGCCTTGCTTTTGATCTATGGCATAGTTATGGAGTTGTTCGGTCTTTGTTGCGCGAGCAACATGAGGGATTGGTTTCTTCTACGCGGATATACGTAAGCAAGCGATGATGCAATGGTTCTTACAAGCGACGGTACCCCCTGGACCCTTCCTGATGGACCCTTCCTGATGGACCCTTCCAGATGGACCCTTCCTGATGGCGGTTTACATTCCTGATTTTCCCATCGTTCGGGGCATTCTGGGGCTGTTTTGGCTATTGGTTGCTTGTTTGGTCTTGAGCCAAACGGGTGGCTTCTAGCCTGGTGGCTTCGGGGATGTTGACCGTAAAGGTGGATGAGTGGTGTTTGGTTTGTCACGTGTGGTTGGCTGCGGCGTTTGCAACAACTTCCATGCTTTCAGACCTCTTCAGTTGTGCGGCAAGGCTTGTATCGACTTGCCGTATTGTGGGTTTTCTGTATTGAATACCTAATCAATGGTATCGGTCGGATTGATCAATATTTTATTTCGTTTGTCATTGCAGAATGTCGTCATAATATTATGCTTCTTACAATTCCTTACCTAAAATGCTTAAAGTGTGGTCTGTCTTAAAACGAGGGGTACAACTAAATCATGCATGCGACATAATAATGAAATAAAGGTAGTAAAATCATGAATACTTTATTCCAATAGAATCAAGGTAGAACCAATCTAACGTCGCTGATCCACTATTTCTCAATTCGAATTTTTTAGTACATTATTTGGAAATATACTCAACATAACAATATGATCTATTCAACCATGTAGGCAGAAGTTGAAAACTCAAGAGTAATTCAATGTTATACTATAGTCTTTACAAAGATGTTTACATATATAAGTATCATATGATCCATGCACTAAAAATGAATTCCAAGTAATTCCAAGTAATTAAAAATGTTGACAAATATTCTTTACTGGAGTTGGAGATTTGCACCTTATCATTAGATGAGTTGAGATCCATGAAGAACCCAGACATGCCATAGAAACTATCAACCAATTATAGCCAGCCATTTATATTTTCTACCTTTTTTTTCAAAACAACATATCTTTTAAACGGTAAATCTTCAAGCTACAATAAAAATACCATCGCGACGAGAATTAAATCATCTTTCTATAGATATGCATTGTTATATACTTTCGACCATTTTTTTTAATTTCCGCCCAGAAAGAATCATATATGATTCGTAAAACAAATCATATATGATTCTTTACGAATCATATATGATTTTTACGAATCATAAATGATTCGTAAAGAATCATATATAATTCTTTCTGGGCGGAAATTAAAAAAAAAATCGTCGAAAGTATATAACAATGCATGTCTATAGAAAGATAATTTAATTCTCGTCGCGATGGTATTTTTTTTGTATCTTGACGATTTACGGTTTTCAAAATATTTAAGTTTTAAAAAAAGGGTGGAAGTTTATTTTTTTATTTTGATAAAAAAAAAATGAGTAGCTAAGATTGCTTGATAGGTTCTATGGTAAAAGTTAGATCTATAAATAACTTTTGGCATCGTTAGATAGGAGCAAAATGGTTATTTCAACACAGGTCCTCAAATTCTTATTATTACCAAGTAAATATTTATTTGGCACAATTGGCATCTAGTAAGTTCTAAAATACTCGATATTTGCATAAGTTTCAACTAATACCTTGGTAGGCCATCCACATACACTACCTGAGTCTTAACTTTGAGTTAATTTTATTATGATATGATTGGGCCATAGCTAAGGTGAGTTTCAATTTGATGTATATATGGTGCAAATTGATTTTCATGATTTTGGCACATGCAAAAGAACAAAAAATAAGAGAAATCATGAAATGCATCTAATATACGTATATGCATCTGAATAAAAGCTTGAAAACACACTATGGTGCGTTATAATCAATCTAAGATTATAGGGATGCATCTAATTTAGGTAGGTGCATCTCGGATTTGTAGTTATAGTTCTTCTTATTCCTTCTTATTTTAAGTAATCTTCTTATTTGATCCTAACTCTATATATAGAGTAGGGATCCAATAAGAAGTAAATTAAAATAAGAAGTGGTAAGAAGTGACCAAAACCACGCATTTGAGATGCAACGACTTGCATTAGATGCATTTCTATTCATATACATGCAACATCTTGAGTTTCGAAAGTTAATTTGATGTATAGATGGTGCAAATTAATTTTCATGATTTTGGCACGTGCAAAAGAACAAAAAATAAGAGAAATCATGAAATGCATCTAATATACGTATATGCATCTGATTAAAAGCTTGAAAACACACTATGATGCGTTATAATGCATCTAAGATTATAGGGATGCATCTAATTTAGGTCGGTGCATCTCGGATTTGTAGTTATAGTTCTTCTTATTCCTTCTTATTTTAAGTAATCTTCTTATTTGATCATAACTCTATATATAGAGTAGGGATCCAGTAAAAAGTAAATTAAAATAAGAAGTGGCAAGAAGTATATATATATATATATATATATATATATATATATATATATATATATATATATATATATATATATATATATATATATGCACACTTTCATTTTTATTAACACACAGTAAGACCAATGCTAACCACTCCTTCACCCAAGCAATCTCGTCTCCTCATTTTTCTCTCTTCGCAACTCCACCCAATCATAACTAGCTAGTGGTGACCACAAAAGTCACCCCCATTTTTTTTAATTTAAACTTGTATTCATAAATTAAAATAAAGTGGGGTTTTATACTTTTATATAGAATAAATGGGGTCAGTGGGCAACGCCCATTAGCATGCCTAATGGTATAAATAAAAAAATTGGCATATAAAGTATAACTATCTATAGCATATAAAAGCACCGGATATGGTGACATACTGACATGTCAAAACTCATTTTTTGTGTCATATCACCAACTAACTCACACGTCAAAATACCCCCTTCAACGTAACTCAAGCTAAAACACCCTTTTTGAAACGGGTGGTGATTGGCACACTCATAAATTTGATTGGAACACTCAATGTACAAACAGTTAAAGCATTTTTTATTTACAATATAACTGTTTAATACACATCTTGAAGTGTCCCAATCAAATATGAAAATATGCAAATCGCCTCTCTTTTAAAACCCATCATACCCAATTAAAATACAACACTCACACACAACACACATTTAAAATAAATAAAACAAACAAACAAACAAACCAAATACACAAACTAGCAAATGTGAGTGAACTGGCCCAACACGAGTTGGGTGCCAGCACCTTTAATGTTACCTATAGATTAATATTAAAAGTGTGCAAATCATATCCTTTCTTTAATAATCTCATACATTCTAATACATTTGTTTATCCCTTTTTAATACAGATTAATTGAAATCGACGTTGGTTTGGTCGGTACAAGATGCACACTTGCGTAGTTTAAGCTTATTCTTCTCATGATGAAGGAATCTAAAGAGAATTGCCCAAAAATTAAGCTAATAGTTGCGACCATTGGTACCCACCAGTTATTTTTTAATTGCAAATAACGCTAAAATATTATGTTAAACAACCAAATAGTTATCAAATTAGCGGATCGTGACGTGTTCTTTTGAACGCGGGGATATATTCAAGTCTTTCCGCCCATCTTATCTTCTCCTTACGAATCGTCGAATAGAATTTTTCAAACGATAATGCCTATAGAAAGTGCTTTCTAGATACGCCTTTCTAGGAAACGGTTATATGACTTAGTAGCCAAAATGCTGGTTAGTAGTAGAAACTCGTAGAGACGAAGATTGGACTCTTTCATAAACTGCTACCCTAGAACTAGAAGTGGGTCTTTTGTTTTTGATAAGATGATTTTGGCCTTTGTTTACCATGGGTGAGTGTGAGTCTCGGTTGAACATACCAAAACACCTTTGTGTTTTGCTCTCTTCTTGGGCTAGAATGTGCTCCTTCTGACAATTGTGTGTAATTGGTTATTGGTATTTAAAACGAGATTCAGATATTGTATTAAAATAGTGTCAATCCCTTATTACATGTTCTCTTCATTCCATATCTAACCTTCTAGTTCACGATAGTATTTTCCCTACATTTATCTCATCTTTAAGGAAACATCGTGACTTGTAACACACCTTATCGTGATTACGAATTTTGTGCGGCTTTTTACTTATGGAAGCTTGGAATGCCCCCGCTTTTTTTAACAAGACACGCGCATTATACATCCATTTCTTTTTTGAAAAGATATACGGTGTCATTTGAGAGTTCAACACACATATGAATGAGAGGTTAGATCAATAGAAATCATAAATTTTTTAAAAGTTAAATGGACAAATTATGACCATCAATTTTTTTCATTAAACAAAAAACTTAGTTTTCACCTTTTTCTTTAAAATACTATATTTTGCAAACGGTGAATCATCAAACTACGAAAAATACACCATCGCGACGATAAATTTTTTTATCTTTCTGTAGACGGTCATTTCGATATACTTTCGACGGATTTTACTCTCGAGGTTTTTTTATTTTTATTTTTTTTTAAATTGCGCTCAGAAAATTCACATGTGATTTGTTGTGGTGTTACTTCACAAATCACATGTGATTTTTAAAATAACTAATCAACTATGATTTTAAGAATCATATGTGATTTTTTTATACGGTAACTTCAACACCCACAAAAAAAAACTTAAAAAAAAAAGTTCGTCGAAAGTATATACAAGTGCTCCTTTATAGAAGATGATTTAATTCTCGTCGCCATAGTATGATTTATTTTAATTAACGATTAATGATTTGTGGGATATTTAATTTTTAAAATGAAAAATTGAAGTAATTTTTTTTTATTTTGATGAAAAAAATGAGTGATCACATTTGTCTTTTTGAGTTTTAAAAAATTTGCGATATATGTTAGAAATTTTCTCTACAAATGACACTTGCTAGATCGTGGTTGTGAAAAAGCGATCTGATTTTTAAAGGAGAAGACCCAAGTCATTAGATATTTCTATTTATCAAAATTCTACAAGTATATTGCAAGGATTCATGACTCATGATGATAATAGTCTTTCTGAGTATAATATTAAACGAAAGGATATCTTGATTACAATTTTTGTAACAAATTGACTACAATCCTTCATAAAAATACACTAGCAACCAATCAGGGACCACAGAAAAAAAAATCAGGACTCACAAAATGAATCAGGGACCCACATTTAAAACATAAAATTGTAGCCAATTAGCTACAAAAAATTGTAGCTAATATATTCCCTAAACGTAAATAGTATTTAAACAGCCACATGAAAATCATGTAGTTCATAAAGACGATTAAAACTTTTTAAAGATAACTAAACATCATCAACTTTATATAATGTTAGGAATTATACTTTGAGTTGATATTGACAAATATGAAAGATGAAGGACTTATGGAGACAAAGGAAGAAACTTGCAAAGAAAGAAAAAGATTACAGCATATCTTTTATTATTCTAGTTTATTCCTTGTAACCCTAGTATCTCTATTATATAAAGAGATACAGAGAATAGGTTTTAAGAGGTCTTCCACAATGTAATATACAGAAAACGTGTGAGTGTAAGTCTAGGGCTGGAAAAACGCCTAGACTAGTGTAGAGACGTTTTATGGGAAAACGTCTAGGGTTATTAGTGTTAAGCCTCAACGATCTTAGATCGCTGTTAGAGTGTAACCGTGCTACACTTGATCACGTAGCATTGGGGCTTATTGTTTTGTTAGAATAGAGATGATGACGAGAAACCTTGTTAGCAATAATAATGATGTGTTTGTTTATTCCGCTGCGTATCGTGTTAATTCATTATTATTGTGCAATCCCTAGATGAGGTCTAAACAACCTCGAGCTATAAACGATCTTATCAATTGGTATCAGAGCCATGGGGCTCGTGATCGTGGGATTAAACAAGGTTTGGTTTGTCGAAAATTGAAGAAAATTCGTAACTGGTTCGTATCTTCAAAACTCACTGCAGAGCAGTTTTCAAACATCGATATATCCTTCGTTAACTGTTGGATCGGGCTGAAATTTTTATTGGAGGTTCTCTACATGTCAAAGAAGAGTTCTACTGGAGGGATCTTGGATCTGAGCTTCTAATAAAAAGATAAAAATTCTTGAAAACTGCTGCGCAGAGAGGTATATTGATTCGAAGTTTAGGGTTTCATACTTTTGGTCGAAGCAGTTTAGGGTTTCATACAGCTTGTTGTTCATACCTGGTTGCTGCTACTATTCACGTTCACTATATACGGTATAAAGAAAACCCTAGACTAATTCGAAACCCTAGAAAAATCTCTCTCACTTGGAGACAAAGATTACTGATGCAAATAAGTAAAGCTACGCATAGTTTAAACTGAAGTTACTGATGATACGCATGCTATTGGGAGTAAGGTTACTGATGGCGTGAATGATGTAACTGGTATATTAGGGTTTGCTGCAACCCTTAATTCTTTTGTTACTGGTGTTTGTCGATAAAGCTGCTGTGGTGAAAGTTCGATGGAAAGTTTGATGAATGTTCATTATGTGATCAGACCTCATACTTCTTGATTAATGATTCACATAGATAACTTTGTATTATTTATTGGTCTATAATGGGTCGGTGTGATGTAAATATCCTCGTACTCTCATTAATTACCATCAATTGGTCGGTGTGGAAGACAAGGATTGTTCGTTGATGTGATAGAGCCTGGTCCACTTTGATCGAAGTCAACAAGAAACCTTAAATTGATGTGGCGACAAAAGGTTTTTGTGATTTAAATTCTCAACATGGGTCAGTATTATAAGTTGGAGTTTTGCGTATCATATGTTATTTGTACTACTGAATGAAAAGGACTAACAGTTGTATCCAAGTTTCCACTGCTCGTTCTATATTTCCACTGATGCCTCGATCGTTTCCACTGGTAGTACAATTTTACCACTGCTCGGTTTCACGTTACCACTGCTAGTTAAATTTTACCACTGTTGCTTCGAAAGTTTCCACTGCTATCTTTATCTACTGCTGCTCCTCCATATAAGTTATCCGGTTGATTTGCTAAAGAGGTGCTGCATGGTTAGATCTTATTTAGAGCATGAGAGAAGTCTGGTATGGTGTTTAGATGTGTGCTAATACAGGTCGCTATTGAATACATAGAGCAGGGGACGAAGTTTCAAGTATTAGAGTCTGGTATTGGTGATCATATTTGTCATGTATATGGAATTGCATGATAACCAACCATGTGCATGATCTTTACTACATGGTCCACTTACTACTTGGTTCAACAATCATCATGAATTGATGAGTCATTAGTTGAGCTATATTATGGGACCTGATCTAATGAAGACACATGGTGCTACGTGTATGTTTTGGTTCAACTATTTTCATATAGCATGAGTTACGAGCAGTGAGGGAAAGTATATGTTTAATTTGGAACAGGTTGGTTCCAATACACACAGGGGAAGACACACACACAAGAGTTATGATTTTTGGTTTCGGTGCTTAATAGATTTATGGATCGTTCTTATTTGATTTAATTGATTACGAAGAAAGGTTTTTATCACCTATTTGACGATGAAGTGGAGTTTCACAGGTTTGTGTTTTATCATACCTTTTCAGCATGAGGTAACTTGTTTGTTCGTTCAGGTGACTACGAATTGATAAAACACTTGAAGGAGTTACGTTATTGTGCTCAGTGATTTTTTGTCAAGAGGTTGCGATCTCCCTATACGTGAAGTATACGTTCGAAGTCAATTTTAGTACAAGATATAAGGCACAAGTTTGGGTGGTTCTACTTCAGCATCAAGTTGGTTATACTTAGTTTTCTTCATCAGTAATCATTACATGGAGCCTACATTCAACAAATGGTTAACATATGGGTTTCAGGGGAAGCTTAATGTTTAAATGTTTAACAATTTATGTGCTACATCGAGGTGAAGGTTTTTGCTACTGCTAGTTGTTATTACTACTGATGGTTTTGATTTCTATTGTTTCAAGTACATCTATAGATGCGGAAAACTTAATGGTGGGCGACTTAGAAACATTGGAAAGATGGATTGGACGTGTAATATTGATTCATGGTTGTGAAGATCAAGGTTGCATACATTTGTCCCCTATTTGATGATGACAAAAAGGGGAAGAAGATTTACATGATTGCAGCTTGAAGATCCTTGATGATATGCATGGTTTGAGGGGAAGACGACATCTTTCATACACTTGGTTTTGTCATATCAACTAGGGGAAGATTGTTAGGAATTATACTTTGAGTTGATATTGACAAATATGAAAGATGAAGGACTTATGGAGACAAAGGAAGAAACTTGCAAAGAAAGAAAAAGATTACAGCATATCTTTTATTATTCTAGTTTATTCCTTGTAACCCTAGTATCTCTATTATATAAAGAGATACAGGGAATAGGTTTTAAGAGGTCTTCCACAATGTAATATACAGAAAACGTGTGAGTGTAAGTCTAGGGCTGGAAAAACGCCTAGACTAGTGTAGAGAGGTTTTATGGGAAAACGTCTAGGGTGATTAGTGTTAAGCCTCAACGATCTTAGATCGCTGTTAGAGTGTAACCGTGCTACACTTGATCACGTAGCATTGGGGCTTATTGTTTTGTTAGAATAGAGATGATGACGAGAAACCTTGTTAGCAATAATAATGATGTGTTTGTTTATTCCGCTGCGTATCGTGTTAATTCATTATTATTGTGCAATCCCTAGATGAGGTCTAAACAACCTCGAGCTATAAACGATCTTATCATATAAATATACCAAATTATTCTTCCCCCTATTCTTTTTTAAACATCCTGTGAAATGAACTTGCCTAAAGATTTCCATTTATATTATCACTTCTAACCCGATAAGCATGCCCCGCCACCCGCAAAAAGTTCGATTTCCCGGTAGGGTTCGTTTTTCTGAACTTATCTTTTACATACTAAAGATCAAGTAGTTTATATTCTATCCTCTTCTGTGCACATGTTAGTAACCATTTCATCAGAACTTATTTGATAATTATGCTGATATCAGTAAAATTCACAGTCATGGTAAAGGTAATGTACATATACTAATAAAGTTATGCTATAAGGGTTAAAATATTATTAACCCAAAATAATACTAATGCTTATTGTTTCTTTAGTGTTTTTGTAGGAAAAACACCTGAATCATTGTGTTTTAAAATCATCACTTAGATATTTCAGTTGTTTAACAGATGACCAACAAACCATAGATAACAATTTCGAAAAATCCCAAATTGCACCAAAACAAGAACACAATAACCTACAAACCATAAATGTTAATCCTTTTGTCGCTGTAAGAGAAGAAGGATTGTGGCACACTTTATTAATGTCGTCTCTTAACACGTGCAATTCATAGACCTACTTTCTATTTTATTGACCGAACTATCTCTTGGGTTGGTTTTTGTTTATTTGCTCCAACCTCCAATGGGACTTCTGCACGGGTGCACCTACATATATATTACACAGAGACAATGTCATTAACCAAATTTATGTGTCTTAAGTCTGAATGCAAACATACATACATACATAAATGTGTGGTTGTTGTATGTCTTAATTGTTCCATTGCTCGCCAACAAATCTTTTATATCCCAAAATTCAAGTTTCACTAATCATGGGCTTTGATATGCTATAAGTATGTTTTTGGCCATTTAACATGTTCACGATATAGGCATAACGACAGTAAACTATATTCCTGAAGTGATGGATGGTATTTATATATGTCAAACAATTAAAAGTCACTTACTGAATTAAAAGGAAAATTATTACAAACACTACAATGGAAGTTCAAGGTAAAAGAAATTATTGACCTTTAGAGGAAATGTACTTTTTCTGATTCGAATGTCTGGAGTTTGATAAAGCTAGGACGATAAGCCATTCCAGTAAAGAATATTCTAAACATTTCTCTTTTTCCAATTGTTTTCTTCCGAGGACAATATACCAACAAACAATTATCACGAAGTAACATCAGAATTGTTCCATCTTCTAAACCCTCCAATAAAGTCACAGGTTCACGTACCAACCAATCCAGGCTGATAATTTGCTTGATCACCACCTCTTTATGCCAAGATTTCTTAATCCCGTATTCCTTCATCACCCAAATCGTAAATTTAACAGCTGATGAATCACATTGACATAAGCAACCTTTTAAGACTCCCAAACTTTGCCAACGAATATTACCATGTCTTTCTTCATAAGGGGGTGATGGAAATAAATGAAAGGTCTCTTTGTTGAAATCAAAAGCATAAAACCCTTCAGGAAAAGGTTCATCAAAAAAAGTCCAATGAACACACCCATTCAAAAAAGGTCCATTCGGGAACTCCGTAATCCAGTAAGGAACTTGACCAAGAGATCTCCATTGGCCTGTGCCAAGGGTGTAAAATTCAGCTTCTATTAGACGAGGCCGAACTGAGGTAAGGTATGGTTGTAAATCTGTTTGGAAAATCCGTATCACTTTGTATTCCTTTGTCAGTAACCCGACTCCAAAACCATAAACGATTGTTGCATATTGCTCTTCTCTATAGTATCGTTGCCTTGAAAGGATCATGTATTCTATGGTGATTGGATTGCATATATAAGTGTTGTCGTGATAGTTAAAATATTGCCACAAACAGACCAACCCATTGACTGAACCCACTTGAAGTAGACTAGTATTGTGAAAAGTAGGTTCAAGGTTGAGATCAACACTCATGACAGGATCATGGTGTAAACATGTGTCATCACCCTCGCGTTCAATCTCCAACCACTTCAACACGCCTGGTTCGTCCACACGGCTGTATCTAAAACTCTCTGGCTGACAGGTATGATGAATCATGACGCCTGCAGGTGATCTTGAGAGATGCAGATTAACAAAATAAGATTCTGAAACATATCCATACCAATTCTTGCAAACGCACTTGCAATGGATGATTGTCTTAACAGGAAGCCTTGAGAGAATATCGGCTATCACATTTCCTGGTAAGTCTTCCATTGATGGGCTGATAGACGACATGATCTTTCAAGTAACTGTATTTCATAAGAAACATCGATTATGAAGTGTATATATGTTTTACATTCAGGGACAAAGAACAAGGACACTAGCGGCAGTGGCGAAGCTAGAAGTTTTTCAGTGGGGGGTCGGGATCTAAATTTTTTTTTCCTAAAGCTATTTTTCGGGTAATACCAAAATTTTAGGGGGTCAAAACCGAGTATACCGACATTTTTCTACACGAAAACTATATACCCCTACATCGCAAAAAACAATTCGGGGGGTCGGGTGCCCCCCCCCCCCGGCCCCTTAATGGTTGCGTCCCTGTCTAGCGGTGTCAGTTGAAATTCAATTTATAAAATAAATATTGGACTTTCCTAGTTACTATCTGCAACATGTTAACAACCCCTGTGCATATGCATCTTTTTCCTCACCCTAACTGGCAGTCTAGTGCTTGGTTATGCGTCTAATCAAACTCCAAAGGGATTTCATCATAGGACTTCATTTGCCTAAATCTATTTTTTCTTAAAGGCACGGATTAGATTATGAGTGAAATGATGACTCACAAAACGAAAAAAGGTATGTTGGTAAAGGTACCAACCGCTTTAACCGACAATAACTGTCAACTACCACTTACTAATAACAGATTGTTTCTCTAATTTGCAACTTACTAAATTCAGATGATCTCTTTGTTTTGCTTAGTTATTTTGTGCCAAGTGCTTCTAGTCAATTATCCCAATAGAGATTTCGTGCAACCCGGGTCGAAATATTTTATCAATAATCATTTTTATTTTATATTGATATGATTGTTAAATGATTAGTCAATAATCTTAATATTCATAATTCAATGAGACATTTTATCAAACACAACAACAAAAATCAATATATGTCTACTATACTTATCTAATACTAACAAATGATTAAATATGGCTGACCGAATCAGTATAAATAAATTTTGGAAAGAAAAAGGGAGTCTAACAAATACCTGATTAACTTCTAATAAGAATTAAATGTTGAAAAACCTTGTGTCTCTTTCTTTACGTTTTATCATTGTTGTTAATCTTATTCATTTGAGTTATATGTCATGGAACTTGGTTAGGTTAACTCATTAGTTAACTATTAACTTAGTAAACGGGAACAATAAGTGGTATCAGAGCCTCTGGTTTATAAAACTTTTCCTTTAAACTTGTTTTCAAAACAAAGAGTGCTCAAAGTTTTTAAAATCAAGATCCCACCATGGCTGACTAAGATGTTCCCCAACTTGTCGATAAAAAGGGTGGAAGCTATTCAGCTACTGCTCTCGACTTGAGGTTGGAAAATTCAATAAGTGGAAAAAGCGAATGCTTTGCTACTTAACAGGGATGGAACCATACTACATTAAGCTAATTAATGATGGTCCATATATCCCTACAACTGCTTAGGGTTTAGTCAAACCTGATGCTCAGTGGACCCAAGATGAGAGGAGGGTGGTCAATCAAGACCAGCGCCTAAAAAGCATCATTATATCTTGTCTTCCTGACGATATAATGAAATCAGTGATCAATACAACACCTTCAGGGCCAAGGATTCTGAAAGTCTCTCTGAGACTTATACTCGTTATAAGACCCTCCTGAATGAACTGACCAATGATGGTGTCACCCTGTCCAAACATGAGATAAATGTTGGCTTTGTCAACAGTCTTCCTGAGAAGTGGTTGAACTTCACTCAGGGTCTCAGAAATGCCAATCATATCCAGAATCTTGAGCTCCATGCTATCTATGGGAAGTTTTTCTATGAAGACAACCTGATCACCAGGAGATACCCTGGTAAAGCGCAGGAGGTAAAGAAGACCCTGACAACTCCACCCATATCAACTGCTTTCTATTCTAACAGTGTTGTACATGATTTCCAAGATGGTTCAGATGATGAGGTTGATACTAGAACCAGTGAGGAGTACATGAATGATCTTCAGATTGAATTTCATGAAAGAGCACTCCTTGCCAACTCAAGAAGGTTCATTAAAAGAAACAAAAATTTTTCTAACTCAAAAGCAAATGACAATACTGAATGTTTCAAATGTGGCAAAAAGGGTCATTTTGCAAAAGACTGTTTCTCAAAAACAACCTCCGAACCATCTTACAAATTTTCTAGAAACAATTTTTCTTCAGGAACTAGCAAGTTTCAGCCTAAGTTGCTTCAATCAAATCAATTTGTTCAAAACAAAATTGAAAAAATTCCTCAAATAGATTTTGAAGCTAAATATAAAAAGGCCAAGGCCAAACTTGCAGTTCTTGAGTCTGCTTCCTCAGTCACTCAGCCTCCTCAAGCTCCTAAACAAGCTCAGGCTAAAAACAAGGGGCTAGTAGATGAAACTTATGACTGGGATGAGGTTGAGGTGTCTTCAGATGATGATGAAGTTCATATCAGTGCCCTGATGGCCCTATCTGATGATAACAAGCTTGCAGTGGAAAAGAGTCATGCAAGGAATGGTGAATGGGTCAACATCACAATGAGGAAGGTAAATATTTTACTTTCTATGGATGATGATGCTGATTGGAAATCATACTTAGATTATATCAATGTTGATCTTAAGTTTGTTGAAGAGCAAATGTTAAACTTGTTTTCAAAATTTAACAAACAAAGTTTTGAGTTAAATCAATGTAGGGATGAACTCCTTACTTTAAAACAGGCAAAACTTGATTGTGTTACTTTTCAAATTCAGAATTCTGAACTTGTAAAGCAAAACCAAGCTCTTCAGGAAGAACTTAAGAAAGAAAAGGAAACTATTTGGAAATGGACTCAAAAGAATCCCAAACTCTATGAATCAATGAGTCTCACACCCAACAACAAAAAGGCTTGTCTGGGTGAAGACCAACTCACTGAAGAGTCAGGGGAGAATAGTCATCCAAAACCCTTTCTGTCAGCAAACATACTCTCTAGCAATGAACTAGCTCCTAAGCCTAGTGATTGGATTGAAAGAGTCAATCATGATAGTAAATTGCCTAATTTCAACACTGGAAGAATACTTGAGCCTGAAAGTCAGGCTATTAAGGAGTTGCTAGGAGTCACTGAGTCTAAGTCTGATGCACAAGCACCACTCCCTCCACTGAAACATCTTCAGGGGGCAACACCTAGTACTGATCTTGCTCCACCTGTTTATCAACCCCATTCTCCAAAGGAGAAAGCAAATTCAGGGATAACCATCCTGAAGAGACCAACTGTGACTTCTGAAAACCAAACGTCATCAGTATCCACTGAACCAAAACCTGAAAGCCCTGATTCAAAATTTGATCAGCTTGCTGAATTGGTTATGAAGCTGAGTGAAAAGATTGAGTCCACTGACAAACACACTGGCTCAAAATCTAAACAACCATCAGCTTCCTCAAGTACCTCCAAACCAAAAACATCCAGACCTTCTATGAGATGTGAACTGTGTAATCAGACTAATCACCCCACTGATAAATGCTACAGAGTCCTCTTTTGCATGATTTGCAAGCAGGAAGACCACATAACCTGTGATCACATCTCTCACACTGCTGCAAAAGCACAAGGTCAATATAGCACTCAAGGCTATCAGTATGCCAAACCCTCAAAACAAATACTGAAGGCTAACCCTTTCTTGCCATGTCCTCGCTGTGGTTTCAATGATCATCTTCTTGATGATTGTATGATGAAAGACTGTTGTGACATCTGTGGAGATCCCTCCCATGAAACAAAAGGGCATGACAAAATTATTCAGTCTAGAAGGAACACCTCTCAGTCTACTGAGTCTTCATTAACCGCTAAATGCAATACATGTGGAAGCTCAGTACACTCTACTTCTGACCATGACTCACTGACTAAGTTCAAGAAGTCCCTGAGGACTAAGTCCACTAGAAAGTGGACCAACAAGAAAAACTAACCCCTACTTGGTATTTGTGCAGAAACACATCAGGGATCCTGCTTGGCACCTCGACAGTGGATGCTCAAGAAGTATGACTGGTGTGAAGAGTTATCTGCACAAGTATGTTGAAGAACCAGGACCCAAGGTAGTTTGTGGTGATAACTCATCAGCTCCCACTGAAGGTTATGGTTCTGTCAACTATAATGGGATAGTTTTTACAAGAATTGCTTATGTCAATGGTCTGAAGTATAATCTGATAAGTGTCTCTCAACTATGTGATGCAAAATACATAGTTCAGTTTGATGATAAGAGAGGAACCATCTTCAAAGCCAACAAGGAAGTTGTGTTGATTGCACCCAGGAGGGATGATGTTTATGTCCTTGACATGTCATCCATTACTCAAAATGGGACTTGTCTATTTTCTAAGGCAAGTGAGACAATCAACTGGCTTTGGCATATAAGACTCTCTCATCTGAATTTCAAAAACATCAACAACTTGGCCAAACAGAATAAAGTTCTTGGCCTTCCATCCCTGGTGTATACCAAAGATAAGCCTTGTTCTGCTTGTGAGAAAGGAAAACACCATAGGGCATCTTTCAAAACCAAACAATCATTCTCTATCAAAAGCTGCCTGCATCTTCTCCATATGGACTTGTTTGGACCTGTCAGTCCCATGTCCATTCATCATGAGAAGTACACTCTAGTCATTGTGGATGAATACTCAAGATATACTTGGGTTTACTTCCTGACTAAAAAGAGTCAGGCAGCTGACACAATCATGTCATTTGTCAGGAACATTGAAAATCAAAATGATGTCAACGTTAAACAGATCAGGACTGACAATGGCACTGAATTCAAAAACCATGACCTTGAGTGTTTTTGTGATGAGAAAGGAATTTCTCAAAATTTCACTTCTCCCTATACTCCTGAAAAAAATGGAGTAGCTGAAAGGAAGAATAGAACACTCATTGAGGCAGCAAGGACAATGTTAAATGGCTCAGTCCTCTCAAAACATTTTTGGACTGAGGCAGTTAAAACATCATGCTACACTCAAAATAGGTCCATTATTGTGAAAAGGCACAATAAGACACCCTATTAGATATTCAAAGGAAGGATCCCTGACATTAGCTACCTTCATGTATTTGGGTGTCCTGTGTTTATTCATAATCACAAGGATCACCTTGGTAAATTTGATGCCAAAGCTGATGATGGATACTTCCTCGGATACTCTTTGTCTTCAAAAGCCTACTGGGTTTTTAACACTAGGATACAACAAACTGAGGAAACTTATCATATTACTGTTGATGAGAGCACTGAATCCATCAGATTCTCCAGTTCCTCAGTAGCAGAAATTGGTATTGATAACTCATCTAGATATCCTCCTGATGAGTATCTCCCTGAGAATCATACTTCAACTCAATACCAAGCTAATGCTGATGTCTCCTACTACATCATTCCTCACAATCTACCCCAGCCAACTGTCAGTGAAGTCACTGAAACTCAACCTGTCTCCAATGAGACAGCACCCACTGAACCCTCAGTGCAAACTGTTCCGTTTAATGTCACTGAAGTAGATAATCTTGAGTTACCTCAGGTTCCTATAATTGAACCTACTCCTCAAATAAATCAGGCTTCTACAAGCTCTAACTCCTATCATAAACCTCAGGATAGTTGGACTAGATCCAAAGTTATTGAACTTGTGAACATTATTGGTAAGCCCACTGAAGGCATGCTTACCAGAAGCATGGCTGCTAAACTTAAGGCAACCACAGCCAATATATGCCTTTATGCTGACTATCTCTCAGAAATTGAGCCTAAGAATATCAAAGAAGCCCTGACATTTGAGAGTTGGGTTCAGGCCATGAGATATGAACTGGAACAGTTTGACAAAAATGATGTCATGACTCTTGTTGAATGCCCTAATGGTGTTCTTGTCATTGGCATGAAGTGGGTTTTCAAAAACAAGACTGATGAGAATGGCACTGTCATAAAAAATAAAGCAAGACTAGTTGCCAAAGGATATAACCAACAGGAAGGTATAGACTATGAGGAAACCTTTGCACCTGCTGCTAGAATGGAAGCCATCAGGATCTTCTTAGCCTATGCAACTTACATTAACTTTAAAGTTTACCAAATGGATGTCAAAAGTGCATTCCTGAATGGTAACATTAAAGAAGATGTTTATGTGCAACAACCTCCTGGCTTTGAAAGTAGTGAATTTCCTCACCATGTCTACAAGCTTAACAAGGCCCTTTATGGACTGAAACAAGCACCCAGGGCATGGTATGAAACACTTTCAGCCTTCCTGATCCAAAATAAGTTTGTCAGTGTTCATCTACAGAACAAAAAGTGATGTCATCCTGGTTCAAGTGTATGTTGATGACATCATCTTTGGTTCAACAAGTCACAAACTTTGCAAACAGTTTGAAAAACTGATGACCACAAAGTTTGAGATGAGCATGATGGGTGAACTCACTTACTTCCTTGGACTGCAAATCAAACAAACTGACAGAGGGATATCCATTTGTCAAGAAAAATACCTAAGGAACCTACTGAATAAGTTTGAGCTCACTGACTGCTCTTCAGTGAAGACTCCAATGGTTCCTCCAAACAACCTTGGCCCTCATCTCACTAGCAAGTCAGTGAACCAAACACAATACAGGGGAATGATAGGGTCCCTGATGTACTTACTTGCATCCAGGCCTGATATCCAATTCTCAGTTTGTCTGTGTGCCAGATATCAGGCTGATCCTAAAGAGTCCCATCTCACTGCTGTCAAGAGAATCTTCAGGTACCTGAAGGGTACACCAAACCTAGGTTTGTATTACCCAAAATGTTCAGGATTTGATCTCAAAGGGTACACTGGCTCTGACTATGGAGGATGTAATATGGACAGAAAAAGTACCTCAGGATCCTGTCAATTTCTTGGTGGTAAACTTGTGTGTTGGAGTACAAAGAAACAACAATCAGTGGCCATGTCCTCAGCTGAAGCTGAATATATGGCTGCAGCAGGATGCTGTGCAAATGTACTCTGGATGAAGAGCCAACTGAGTGACTATGGCATTCAGTACAAGATGGTACCCATCTTTTGTGATAGCACAAGTGCCATAGCCATCTCAAACAACCCAGTACTTCATCAAAGAACCAAACACATTGACATGAGATACCATTTCATCAGGGACCACATCATGAATGGAGAAATTGAACTACATTTCATCCCCACTGAGTATCATCTAGCTGATATCTTCACCAAACCCCTAGATGAGCCCACTTTCACAAGACTGAAAGCTGAGTTGGGCATGTTGGATATTAACTCAAGCAACTGATCAAAGTTATTATAACCAAATGTAAATTCTCCTAGGTCCCTGATTAAAACCCATGTCTCAGTGATAATCACATCTTCACTGATCATCAAAACACTGAATGATAATCTCATTCAGGGGGCTCATGATATCATATGACATTAATACCCTAACTAAATGCTCCAAGTACTTAGTTAGTAAATGTCCCAGGTAGGTAACCAAATCCTATTAAATATAGGAATATATGTTGCTTATACAACTGGCATCTACATCATGGGCCCCCACATTTCTCACCAATACCACTGAGCATTCAATGCTCTCTCTCACACAAATACTGTGTGATGATATCACTCTGCAAAAGTGTCCTTACCAGAGCCATGCCACCACTCCAACAATCATGTTGCGAGTAAAACAGAGTAATGGGAATCGTGCCATTTAATGCGGATGTCAAACATGCTTTCTAATTCAATTTTGAATTAATACCCAAAACGTTTGATATCCGCAACGGCTTTGCCCTAATCCGTTCCCTATATATCCTCCTACAAAAGAAAACACACACACGCTTTCAAAAACTACCAAAACTCTTGCAAAAAATTTTCAAGATCTAAAATCTCTTTTGTGTGTGTTCTTCTTTAAAACAAAACCTCTCTCTCAAAACCAGACCATTTCTACACTAAAATGGCTTCTTCCAAAGCTATCACATATGCCCCCAACGTGGAATTCCAAGTTGAGGGTGTAGACATGACAAAAAAACAACGTGGTGGGGAATTTTTCCTACCCTGAAGGCTTTCCAGCCTATAAAGGGGTAGTTAAATTTCTTCAAAACTGCTTCCTCACCACTGCCTTCACCAAAACACCCTCGGTCATCTATCATGACCTACTGAGGGAATTCTGGTGCACATATAGGGTTGAAAAGCCTGATGTCACCAAAGAGGCCATCATCAAGTTTACTGTGCTCAATGGGACTAAAACCCTGTCCCTTGATTACAAAACCTTCATCAAGGCCACTGGCCTTGATTACACTAAGGCATTTGTGCCTCTACCCAAGGCTAATGAAGTTACAGCCTTACTGCTAGAACTTGCGCCTTTTAACAAACTACACCCTGAGGTCTCACCTGAGGCCCTGTTAAAAAGGACCCCCATTGTCAAGACCAGGTTCCCTGCTCCCTGGAGGATCCTAATGACCTTTGTCATTCAGGTCCTTGAGGGCAACAAGTCCTCCACTGAGCAATTGAATACCACTCAAGCAATGATGGTATTCTGCCTTGTGGAGGGTAGAAAAATTGATTTTGGAGAGATCATCTTCAAAGACCTCATCACCAAACTGACCACAGGAAAATCTAGGCAAAAACTTATGTCATACCCTAGGTTCATTTCCTGTGCGCTTCAGGAACTAATGGGCGTTGAGTATGTCAGGCCTTCCGTCTTGGGTTCCACCCCTGACGTCTTACACAAGGCAAACTACTCAAGAGACCCTAATGAGGTTACAAAAGTCGCCCTGACAACCTATATGCTGACAACAATTCAGGGCACAAACACTGTTTCACCCATTCCTTCTCCCTCTAAGGAGAAGAAGACTAAGAAGGGACAGGGGTCCAGGAAGGTGATTAGACCTAAATAACTCGTCACTGAGACTTCTGTCCCCAAGCCTGGCAACAAAGGGCAACAACAGACCTTGACTGCTGACACCATCAGAATCATCAGCCAATCTTTGACCCCAAAATAAACGCCAACGGAGGGCACTGAGACATCACACTCAGTGTCCTCGGGCAAACCCATTCCCTCAGGCTCTGCTGACATAAACAAGTCAAGGGAGCTGGAATCAACCAAACCTCCACATCCTGCTCACGGCTCCGGGAAATCACAACCAGAGTCTCAGGGAGAAAGGGGTCCTAAATCCTCGGTAGGGCAGCACTACCCTACTGAGAATGGGACCCACACCTCTTCACATCCTGCTAAACGCTCGGGTCAATCACAACCCAAGCATCAGGGAGTCATCGCCCTTATATCTTTGACAGGCCAGCCCAAGCCTGTTGGAAAGGGGGCATCACCCTTCACCAGCCTGATGAGGACATTCGCAAATCACAGCTTTTGTCCGAGGGCACAACTACTCTTCCCAAAGACTCAGGGGGACTTCTACAACCCACTGATAGGGACACAACATTCACGATCTCTAAGAATGCCACTGAAAAACAACCATCAGTGTCTGAAGGGGTCACGGGGGACAAAGACTCAGAGGGACATATACCACCCGCTGATATGGAACCCAAAACCACTCCCGGAGGTGCGCAAAACTTGGGAACTGGCCTTGAAGACCAGGCAGATAAAACCCAGTTTGCTGGATTTGAGAGGTCAGGACCTAGCCATAACGAAGGCAAGTCTTCTTTTGAAGAGGAGCCGGGTAAACCTCTTTTGCAGATTCAGTCCCTGGCCGATGCTCAGGCTGCTTTGTTCTCTGATGATGATCTTCATAGTGATGAGGAAATTTTTGAAGCAGGGGAAGATATGGAAATTGAGGAGACAGTCCCTAAACCAATTCCTCAATCTCCTCATTCTTCCAATCATGATGATGCTGAAACCCACTCCCCATCAGAGTCCTCAGATGATGAAGAGACTCCTCTCACTTTGAAGGTTTTCAAGAAGTTCATCAAGAAGGCTACCAGTGCCTTGTTCAGGGGGGTCACTGAAGAAATATTTGACTTGCACACTGAGCAAGCAGTCCACTACTTCAACCTGAAGCGTTCCATTGATGAATTCAATGAAGATGTCAGGGAGCAGAATTCCTCTGTCAACTACTCCCTGACGCAAATGGTCTCTCGCTTCAACCAATTCATTGAATCACTTAATAATCTGAACATAGGGGTCAAATCCATTCAAGAATCGGTTAAGGATGATCCTGAGCTTACCAAGAAGCTCCTTCAAGCGGCAGAGACCTACCAGCTCAACTCCGTGCATCTCACTGAGTTACTCACCCTGATGAAGTCCCTTAATCTTCAGGATCTCAGTAGCTCAGTGGAGTCTGTCAAAACATCTCTTGCCAACTTGGATCAATGAGTGGCCGCTCAGTCACAAAAGTCAGAAACCCTTTCCTGGAGATTTGGTTCTCGATTATCTGCGATGGAAATTGCTCAGGCCTCACTGAACGCCAAAGTGTCCACCATCCGAAAGGACACCTCAGAAATCAAGACAATGATGGCTGAGATCTTTCAGGCCTTCAAGGGCTCCTCCACTTCTGCATCAGTCACACCAACTCTTGCCCTCACTCAAGCTCCGGCAACATTTGAGGGGGAGAATGTCACTAATGCCTCTCACACTGGAGCTCAACATGAGGCTGGACCTTCTCACACTGAGGGGGAGCAATACACTGAAGCTACTCCCCTCTCATTTGTTCAACCTCAAGAACAACCAACCTCCTTATCACAGCAGCAAGATAAAGGCAAAAGCATTATTACAACTCCTGAACCAAGAATAGTGCTACAGCCTGCCTCCACTTTAGTCAGACAGGACCCTGATGAACCAGTCAGAGTTCCATTTGAAATCAATGGGGTTATTCATCTCCTCACTGGTGATGAAATTCAGGCGTACATGGAGAAAGATGAAGCTTTGAAAAAGGCAGTTGCTGAAGAAAAGATGAGCAAGCCTGCTCTTATAAAGGTTGTTCATGAAGAGGCTGAGAAAATATGGTTAAATGCTGAGACACTGGAAAGTGGGAAAATGGGGGAAGTCTTCAAAAAGGCTCAGGATGAAGAGATGGAAACCCTGAAAAAGAAAAGAGAAGCAAAACTCAGGAAGGATGCTCAGATCAGGGAGTCCGGAATTGCAAGATACACATGGGTGATGAAATAAAGGTTAAAAACTGAAACCATCACTGACATCAAGATCCATCGCAATACCAAGCCTGCTGTTATCACAATCTTCAGGGGGCAGGACCAAAGAGTTATGGACACCCATAACCCATTCAGGTTTGTTGACTTTGGCATCTCTGAGTTGGATGGACTTCTACCTATCATCACCAAGAAGTCAAATGTGGTTGTTCCAAATCTTCTGAAGTTACTGGAGAACTGGTACAAAGGACTGATGGAAATGCCTAAAACTCTTGGCATTCCGTCTCTGCTCCCTCCTTCAACTACTCAACCGGCTCCAAAAGTCCCCAAGAGAAAGAGAAAGCAAATGGAGACGGAGCCTGAAATAAAGGTCCCAGGATTAGAATGTGACAGGTCTCTTCCTGAAGGAATTACCTTTATGAACAATGTTGTATTTGAGGTCCCTGAAAGAGGATTGTGCTTCACTGACGAATATGGAAACCCTGCTTTCCAAAGATGGTCAGATATTGACAAGGCAGGGATCAAGGCAATGCTTGTGTACCTAATGCTGGCTTCTCCAGTCAATTGTGCTGAGAATATGAGGTTTTGCATTGATTTGAAAGCCAAGATTGAGGAACATCCTGAGAAGCACCTACTGCAATCCAAGAGAACAAAGCTTGAAGGACTTGGTGTCCATTTGAACATCTGAATCTGCATCAACTATCTTTTTTGTTTTTGTAGTTTGTCATAGGATTTGTAATAGTTATTTAATGAACAATGATGTTTCTTTTAAGTTACAAGTGTCCTATGATTAATTACATCAACACTCAGTAAGAAGAAGTCCTTACTACTCATACTGAATCACGACACTTAGGCTATTTGTATATCCAAATAGGGGGAGACTGTTGGGTCACTGAATTCCCCAAGCTTCCTTTTAACTTGGATTTGAACATAAAATAGTCTAAGTGTCTTATATCCGTTAAGGTTAGCTACGCAAGAACTCTGCTATTCTGGCCAAGACCCATTTAGATAGGGGTAAGACCCGGCCATTCTGGACAAGACCCAGTAAGATCTAGGTAACACCTGGCTATTCCGGACAAAACCCGACTATGTCTGGCGGAAAGACCAAGTGTTTATTACCGTTGGAGGGATGCTTACGTGTTGGTGGTTTATTACCATCCATTATTCGTAGTCTCAAAAGGATTCTGACGACCTCGGAACCACCAAAGACGACTAAGAAGGAAAAAAAAGTTGTGATGTTCGGATTCAAAAAAAGGGGTGCAACACGAGGACTTCCCAGCGGGTCACCCAAGCTAGTACTACTCTCGCCCAAGCACGCTTAACTGCGGAGTTCTGATGGGATCCGGTGCATTAGTGCTGGTATGATCGCACCCGTCATAGTATTCCCAATCTATCCTTTTATATAGTAGGATTCCAAGGCATGCAAGGAACTAATTACGTCCGATGTGTGTAACGTCGTTCCTTTGGCTCGACCGTACGCGGCCGACGTTGGTGAAACAACTGATCCAGGCTAGCCTCGTTGCAAAACCCCAGAGTTATGGTTAACTGCCCGAGTTTCGCCGCAGCGAATACACATAAAACCCGAGACTTGCCAAGCTCAAGTATAAAGTGCCGCAAAAATATCTATCATTCTCAAAGTGGTTCGTTGGTATAAAGTGAACACAAAATATCATCGGTTACACTCAACTGACAATCGTCACGTAAATCCGTCAACGCCATCGGATAGATCTCGAAAAAATATGAAACTTCAAAAAAAAAGCACCTCAATCCGACGACCGAGTCAAAAGTTATGCTACTTACAAGGTTCCTCGACGTCGTTGACCGACTTTCCTAGGCCGACGTCCAACTGCCCCGACGATTCCCAGGCCGACGTTGAACGACGAGGCCTATTACGAAGCGACAAATGTTCCTCGACGTCGTTGGCCGAATTTCCTAGGCCGACGTCCCTCTGCCCCGACGATTCCTAGACCGACGATGAACGACGAGGCCTATTAGGAAGCGACCAAGGTTCCTCGACGTCGTTGACCGAATTTCCTAGGCCGACGTAACTCTGCCCCGACGATTCCCAGGCCGACGTTGAACGACGAGGCCTATTACGAAGCGACCAAGGTTCCTCGACGTCGTTGACCGACTTTCCTAGGCCGACGTAACTCTGCCCCGACGATTCCCAGGCCGACGTTGAACGACGAGGCCTATTACGAAGCGACCATGGTTCCTCGACGTCGTTGACCGAATTTTCTAGGCCGACGTAACTCTGCCCCGACGATTCCCAGGCCGACGTTGAACGACGAGGCCTATTACGAAGCGACCAAGGTTCCTCGACGTCGTTGACCGAATTTCCTAGGCCGACGTAACTCTGCCCCGACAATTCCGAGACCGACGTTGAACGACGAGGCCTATTACGAAGCGACCAAGGTTCCTCGACGTCGTAGACCGACTTTCCTAGGCCGACGTAACTCTGTCCCGACGATTCCCAGACCGACGTTGACGACGAGGCCTATTACGAAGCGACCAAGGTTCCTCGACGTCGTAGACCGACTTTCCTACGCCGACGTAACTCTGCCCCGACGATTCCCAGACTGACGTTGACGACGAGGCCTAATACGAAGCGATCAAGGTTCCTCGACGTCGTAGACCGACTTACCTAGGCCGTCGTAACTCTGCCCCGATGATTCCCAGACCGACGTTGAACGACGAGGCCTATTACGCAGTGAATACACATAAAACCCGAGACCTGTCGATCATGCCAAGCTCAAATATTATGTGCCGCAAAAATATCAATCATTCTCAAAGTGGTTCGTTGATATTAAGAACACAAAATATCATTGGTCACACTCAATTGACAATCGTCACGTAAATCCATCGACGCCATCGGATAGATCTCGAAAAAATATGAAACTTAAAAAAAAAAGCACCTCAATCCGACGCCAGAGTCAAAAGTTATGCTACTTTGAAGGTTCCTCGACGTCGTAGACAGACTTTACTAGGCCGACGTAATTCTGCGCCGATGATTCCCAGGCCGACATTGAACTACGAGGCCTATTACGAAGCGACTAAGGGTCCTCGGCCATCGTAGACCTTCGAACAATGTTCCTAGGCCCGACGTAAACCTTCCCCGACGGTTCCTAGGCCGTCGTAGCGACCTCAGTGAAAAAGTATGATTCCTAAGAAAATCAATGTCTGTTCCTGTCACTTAAGTTTTTGTCCAATAAGTATATATAGGGGGTACCCTGGTGAGCCTGGTGATTCGTTTACCTTGGTGCCCGAGAAAGGGGAGGGGAGCCTAGACGATACGAGGTTACTAGAGCGACCTCGGAAGCGATCAATATTCGTCGACCCGACTTAGACCGACCATGGCTCCTCCGAAGCAGCCCTTGAAGCGACCAACATTCCAGGACCCGACGTAGACCTGTCCCGAAGCGATCAAGGTTCCTCGACGTCGTAGACCTTCGACCAAGGTTTCTCGGCCATCGTAGACCTTCCCCGATGGTTCCTAGGCACGTCGTAGACCGACGAAGGATCCCCCCGAAGAGACCAAGGTTCCTCGGCTCGTCGTAGACCTTCGGGGAAGGTTTCTCGGACCGACGTAAACCTGCCCCGATGGTTTCTCGGCCCGTTGTAGCGACTTGGAGGAAAAGTATGATTCCTCAAAAAATCAATGTATGTTCCTGTCACTTAAGTTTTTGTCCAATAAGTATATATAGGGGGTGGAGTATTTGGTGGCAATGATGTGCGGGCACCGGTCGGCCTATGGAACCACCGTTGTGTGCTCCGTGCATTACGTCGAAGGAAAATACGCCCTCTTAATCGGTGTGGGCTTGCACGCACCGGTGGGGCTTGATAGAAATTCAAGCCTTGACGCTGTACCCTAACGAGAAAGCGACGGTGACCCGAAGAGACCCAAATCGTGAAAGAGTTAGGCGAGAGTGTCGGCAAGAGTTGGTCGCGTATTCGTCCCTCCAACCCGGGAGTAGATTATCTTTTGATAATCTCAAGCCCGTGATGACGGTTTCGGTGATTATCTTCTTGGATCGTTGTCAATCGGGCTTGCTTGGTTACCAAGCTCGTGATGGGTACCGTCGCTTGTGGGAAACGTTGCTCACTGGAATTCGAAATCCTGTAGTTGCTTACCGATATGCGCGTGTCTGGACCGGTCTCTCATGCCTCGTTAGTGATTTGAATCCATCACTTTGCAAACGTGATGATTTGTTGCTTGCGTTTGCTGGTTTGACTCACTCGTACGCGGTTGTTAAGGTGAAGGGACTCGTTTCTTTAGGTGACTTGATCTGACGATGATGTTACCGTGCGTAGATTAAGCTTTGCTTTAGGTCTATTGCGTACATGCGTAGATTGAGCCTTGCTTTTGATCTATGGCATAGCTATGGAGTTGTTCGGTCTTTGTTGCGCGAGCAACATGAGGGATCGGTTTCTTCTTCGCGGATATACGTAAGCAAGGGATGATGAAACGGTTCTTACAAGCGACGGTACCCCATGGACCCTTCCTGATGGACCCTTCTAGATGGACCCTTCTTGATGACGGTTTACATTCCTGATTTTCCCATCGTTCGGGGCATTCTGGGGCTGTTTTGGCTATTGGTTGCTTGTTTGGTCTTGAGCCAAACGGGTGGCTTCTAGCCTGGTGGCTTCGGGGATGTTGACCGTAAAGGTGGATGAGTGGTGTTTGGTTTGTCACGTGTGGTTGGCTGCAGCGTTTGCAACAACTTCCATGCTTTCAGACCTCTTCAGTTGTGCGGCAAGGCTTGTATCGCCTTGCCGTATTGTGGGTTTTCTGTGTTGAATACCTAATCAATGGTATCGGTTGGATTGATCAATATTTCATTTTGTTTGTCGTTGCAGAATGTTGTCATAATATTATGCTTCTTACAATTCCTTACCTAAAATGCTTAAAGTGTGGTCTGTCTTAAAATGAGGGGTACAACTAAATCATGCATGCGACATAATAATGAAATAAAGGTAGTAAAATCACGAATACTTTATTCCAATAGAATCAAGGTAGAACCAATCTAACGTCGCCTATCCACTATTTCTCAATTCGAATTTTTTAGTACATTATTTGGAAATATACTCAACATAACAATATGATCTATTCAACCATGTAGGCAGAAGTTGAAAACTCAAGAGTAATTCAATGTTATACTATAGTCTTTACAAAGATGTTTACATATATAAGTATCATATGATCCATGCACTAAAAATGAATTCCAAGTAATTCCAAGTAATTAAAAATGTTGACAAATATTCTTTACTGGAGTTGGAGATTTGCACCTTATCATTAGATGAGTTGAGATCCATGAAGAACCCAGACATGCCATAGAAACTATCAACCAATCATAGCCACTCATTTATATTTTCTACCTTTTTTTTCAAAACAACATATCTTTTAAACGGTAAATCTTCAAGCTACAAAAAAAAAATACCATCGCGACGATAATTAAATCATCTTTCTATAGATATGCATTGTTATATAATTTCTATGATTTTTTTTTTAATTTCCGCCCAGAAAGAATCATATATGATCCGTAAAACAAATCATATATGATTCGTAAGAATCATATATGATTCGTAAGAATCGAATCATATATGATTTTTACGAATCATATATGATTCGTAAAGAATCATATATAATTCTTTCTGGGTGGAAATTAAAAACAAAATTCGTCGAAAGTATATAACAATGCATGTCTATAAAAAGATAATTTAATTCTCGTCGCGATGGTATTTTTTTTGTAGCTTGACGATTTGCGGTTTGCAAAATATTTAAGTGGCTAAGATTGCTTGATAGGTTCTATGGTAAAAGTTAGATCTTTAAAGAACTTTTG
The DNA here is from genome assembly GCA_030686995.1 of Artemisia argyi. Taxonomy (NCBI): domain Eukaryota; kingdom Viridiplantae; phylum Streptophyta; class Magnoliopsida; order Asterales; family Asteraceae; genus Artemisia; species Artemisia argyi. Next base: position 5,833 of record JARVZY010010224.1, on the reverse strand, counting down.
GCATCGTTAGATAGGAGCAAAATGGTTATTTCAACACAGGTTCTCAAATTCTTATTATTACCAAGTAAATATTTATTTGGCACAATTGGCATCTAGTAAGTTCTAAAATACTCGATATTTGCATGTTTCAACTAATACCTTGGTAGGCCATCCACATACACTACCTGAGTCTTAACTTTGCGTTTATTTTATTATGATATGATTGGGCCATAGCTAAGGTGAGTTTCAATTTGATGTATAGATGGTGCAAATTGATTTTCATGATTTTGGCACATGCAAAAGAACAAAAAATAAGAGAAATCATGAAATGCATCTAATATACGTATATGCATCTGATTAAAAGCTTGAAAACACACTATGGTGCGTTATAATGCATCTAAGATTATAGGGATGCATCTAATTTAGGTCGGTGCATCTCGGATTTGTAGTTATAGTTCTTCTTATTCCTTCTTATTTTAAGTAATCTTCTTATTTGATCCTAACTCTATATAGAGTAGGGATCCAGTAAGAAGTAAATTAAAATAAGAAGTGGTAAGAAGTGACCAAAACCACGCATTTGAGATGCAACGACTTGCATTAGATGCATTTCTATTCATATACATGCAACATCTTGAGTTTCGAAAGTTAATTTGATGTATAGATGGTGCAAATTGATTTTCATGATTTTGGCACGTGCAAAAGAACAAAAAATAAGAGAAATCATGAAATGCATCTAATATACGTATATGCATCTGATTAAAAGCTTGAAAACACACTATGGTGCGTTATTATAATCCATCTAAGATTATAGGGATGCATCTAATTTAGGTCGGTGCATCTCGGATTTGTAGTTATAGTTCTTCTTATTCCTTCTTATTTTAAGTAATCTTCTTATTTGATCCTAACTCTATATATAGAGTAGGGATCCAGTAAGAAGTAAATTAAAATAAGAAGTGGTAAGAAGTATATATATATATATATATATATATATATATATATATATATATATATATATATATATATATATATATATATATATATATATATATATATATATGCACACTTTCATTTTTATTAACACACAGTAAGACCAATGCTAACCACTCCTTCACCCAAGCAATCTCGTCACCTCATTTTTCTCTCTTCGCAACTCCACCCAATCATAACTAGCTAGTGGTGACCACAAAAGCCACCCCCATTTTTTTTAATTTAAACTTGTATTCATAAATTAAAATAAAGTGGGGTTTTATACTTTTATATAGAATAAGTGGGGTATTAAAAAAAATATTTTTTTAAATAGTCAGACGGTTAAACAATAAAGAGGAGATAGTGCAATTATTTCGGTCGGCCAAGCAACTGAAGCTTTCAAAAAATCGTCAGGCGACGCGCTACACTTTGGTGGGTTGTGATCAGTGGGCAACGCCCATTAGCATGCCTAATGCTATAAATCAAAAAATCGGCATATAAAGTACAACTATCTATAGCATATAAAAGCACCGGATATGGTGACATACTGACATGTCAAAACTAATTTTTTGTGTCATATCACCAACTAACTCACACGTCAAAATACCCCCTTCATCGTAAGTCAAGCTAAAACACCCTTTTTGAAACGGGTGGTGATTAGAACACTCATAAATTTGATTGGAACACTCAATGTACAAACAGTTAAAACATTTTTTATTTACAATATAATTGTTTAATACACATCTTGAAGTGTCCAAATCAAATATGAAAATATGCAAATCGCCTCTCTTTTAAAACCCATCATACCCAATTAAAATACAACACTCACACACAACACACATTTAAAATAAATAAAACAAACAAACAACCAAACCAAATACACAAACTAGCAAAGGTGAGTGAACTGGCCCAACACGAGTTGGGTGCCAGCACCTTTAATGTTACCTATAGATTAATATTAAAAGTGTGCAAATCATATCCTTTCTTTAATAATCTCATACATTCTAATACATTTGTTTATCCCTTTTTAATACAGATTAATTGAAATCGACGTTGGTTTGGTCGGTACAAGATGCACACTTGCGTAGTTTAAGCTTATTCTTTTCATGATGAAGGAGTCTAAAGAGAATTGCCCAAAAATTAAGCTAATAGTTGCGACCATTGGTACCCACCAGTTATTTTTTAATTGCAAATAACACTAAAATATTATGTTAAACAACCAAATAGTTATCAAATTAGCGGATCGTGACGTGTTCTTTTGAACGCGGGGATATATTCAAGTCTTTCCGCCCATCTTCTCTTCTCCTTACGAATCGTCGAATAGAATTTTTCAAACGATAATGCCAATAGAAAGTGCTTTCTAGATACGCCTTTCTAGGAAACGGTTATATGACTTAGTAGCCAAAATACTGGTTAGTAGTAGAAACTCGTAGAGACGAAGATTGGAATCTTTCATAAACTGCTACCCTAGAACTAGAAGTGGGTCTTTTGTTTTTGACAAGATGATTTCGGCCTTTGTTTACCATGGGTGAGTGTGAGTCTCGGTTGAACATACCAAAACACCTTTGTGTTTTGCTCTCTTCTTGGGCTAGAATGTGCTCCTTGTGACAATTGTGTGTAATTGGTTATTGGTATTTAAAACGAGATTCAGATATTGTATTAAAATAGTGTTAATCCCTTATTATATGTTCTCTTCATTCCATATCTAACCTTCTAGTTCACGATAGTATTTTCCCTACATTTATCTCATCTTTAAGGAAACATCGTGACTTGTAACACACCTTATCGCGATTACGAATTTTGTGCGGCTTTTTACTTATGGAAGCTTGGAATGCCCCCGCTTTTTTTAACAAGACACGCGCATTATACATCCATTTCTTTTTTGAAAAGATATACGGTGTCATTTGAGAGTTCAACACACATATGAATGAGAGGTTAGATCAATATAAATCATAAATTTTTTAAAAGTTAAATGGACAAATTATGACCATCAATTTTTTCATTAAACAAAAAACTTTGTTTTCACCTTTTTCTTTAAAATACTATATTTTGCAAACGGTGAATCGTCAAACTACGAAAAATACACCATCGCGACGATAAATTTTTTTATCTTTCTGTAGATGGTCATTTCGATATACTTTCGACGAATTTTACTCTCGAGGTTTTTTTTTTTTTTTTTTTTTTTTTTTGAAAATTGCTCTCAGAAAAATCACATATGATTTGTTGTGGTGTTACTTCACAAATCACATGTGATTTTTAAAATAACTAATCAACTATGATTTTAAAAATCACATGTGATTTTTTTATACGGTAACTTCAACACCCACAAAAAAAACTTAAAGAAAAAAAGTTCGTCGAAAGTATATACAAGTGCTCCTTTATATAAGATGATTTAATTCTCGTCGCCATAGTATGATTTATTTTAATTAACGATTAATGATTTATGAGATATTTAATTTTTAAAATGAAAAATTGAAGTAATTTTTTTTTTAATTTGATGAAAAAAATGAGTGATCAGATTTGTCTTTTTGAGTTTTAAAAAATTTGCGATATATGTTAGAAATTTTCTCTACGAATGACACTTGCTAGATCGTGGTTGTGAAAAAGCAATCTGATTTTTAAATGAGAAGACCCAAGTCATTAGATATTTCTATTTATCAAAATTCTACAAGTATATTGCAAGGATTCATGACTCATGATGATAATAGTCTTTCTGAATATAATATTAAACGAAATGATATCTTGGCTACAATTTTTGTAACAAATTGGCTACAATCCTTCATAAAAATACACTAGCAACCAATCAGGGACCACAGAAAAAAAAAATCATGACTCACAAAATGAATCAGGGACCCACATTTAAAACATAAAATTGTAGCCAATTAGCTACAAAAAATTGTAGCTAATATATTCCCTAAACGAAAATAGTATTTAAACAGCCACATGAAAATCATGTAGTTCATAAAGACGATTAAAACTTTTTAAAGATAACTAAACATCATCAACTTTATATAAATATACCAAATTATTCTTCCCCCTATTCTTTTTTAAACATCCTGTGAAATGAACTTGCCTAAAGATTTCCATTTATATTATCACTTCTAACCCGATAAGCATGCCCCGCTACCCGCAAAAAGTTCGATTTCCCGGTAGGGTTCGTTTTTACGGACTTATCTTTTACATACTAAAGATCAAGTAGTTTATATTCTGTCCTCTTTTGTGCACATGTTAGTAACCATTTCATCATAACTTATTTGATAATTATGCTGATATCAGCAAAATTCACAGTCATGGTTTTCGGTAATGTACATATACTAATAAAGTTATGCTATAAGGGTTAAAATATTATTAACCCAAAATAATACTAATGCTTATTGTTTCTTTAGTGTTTTTGTAGGAAAAACACCTGAATCATTGTGTTTTAAAATCATCACTTAGATATTTCAGCTGTTTAACAGATGACCAACAAACCATAGATAACAATTTCGAAAAATCCCAAATTGCACCAAAACAAGAACACAATAACCTACAAACCATAAATGTTAATCCTTTTGTCGCTGTAAGAGAAGAAGGATCGTGGCACACTTTATTAATGTCGTCTCTTAACACGTGCAATTCATAGACCTACTTTCTATTTTATTGACCGAACTATCTCTTGGGTTGGTTTTTGTTTATTTGCTCCAACCTACAATGGGACATCTGCACGGCTGCACCTACATATATATTACACAGAGACAATGTCATTAACCAAATTTATGTGTCTTAAGTCTGAATGCAAACATACATACATACATAAATGTGTGGTTGTTGTATGTCTTAATTGTTCCATTGCTCGCCAACAAATCTTTTATATCCCAAAATTCAAGTTTCACTAATCATGGGCTTTGATATGCTATAAGTATGTTTTTGGCCATTTGACATGTTCACGATATAGGCATAACGACAGTAAACTATATTCCTTAAGTGATGGATGGTATTTATATATGTCAAACAATTAAAAGTCACTTACTGAATTAAAATGAAAATTATTACAAACACTACAATGGAAGTTCAAGGTAAAAGAAATTATTGACCTTTAGAGGAAATGTACTTTTTCTGATTCGAATGTCTGGAGTTTGATAAAGCTAGGACGATAAGCCATTCCAGTAAAGAATATTCTAAACATTTCTCTTTTTTCAATTGTTTTCTTCCGAGGACAATATACCAACAAACAATTATCACGAAGTAACATCAGAATTGTTCCATCTTCTAAATCCTCCAATACAGTCACAGGTTCACGTACCAACCAATCCAGGCTGATACTTTGCTTGATCACCACCTCTTTATGCCAAGATTTCTTAATCCCGTATTCCTTCATCATCCAAATCATAAATTTAACAGCAGATGAATCACATTGACATAAGCAACCTTTTAAGACTCCCAAACTTTGCCAACGAATATTACCATGTCTTTCTTCATAAGGGGGTGATGGAAATAAATGAAAGGTCTCTTTGTCGAAATCAAAAGCATAAAACCCTTCAGGAGAAGGTTCATCACGAAAAGTCCAATGAACACACCCATTCAAAAAACCTCCATTCTGGAACTCTGTAATCCAGTAAGGAACATGACCAAGAGATCTCCATTGGCCTGTGCCAAGGGTGTAAATTTCAGCTTCTATTAGACGAGGCCGAACTGAGGTAAGGTATGGTTGTAAATCTGTTTGGAAAATCCGTATCACTTTGTATTCCTTTGTCAGTAACCCGACTCCAAAACCATAAACGATTGTTGCATATTGCTCTTCTCTATAGTATCGTTGCCTAGAAAGGATCATGTATTCTCTGGTGATTGGATTGCATATATAAGTGTTGTCGTGATAGTTAAAATATTGCCACAAACAGACCAACCCGTT